>CM066319.1:148649482-148849482 GCA_033807775.1 Saussurea involucrata
AACAGTTCCTCGGATATTGATCCAAGGATCCAAGATAGCACAACAGAGTTGCACCTGTCCCATTGCCTACCAAGCACATCATTATCACTGGGACGAGGTACAGTACCATTAACAAATCCAAGTTTATTCTTAGTTTCGAGTGCCAAAGTCATAGCACACGACCAAACTTTGTAGTTTTCAGTTCCAGTTAAATTTAGGTTAAGGATAGCCACACCCGAAGTATCACTGGAATGAAGATACAGAGGATCACCAAAGTCCAGTTTTGCAATCAAGGATTGTGACTCTGGCTCTTTGCGAACTTCTGCACCAGTCATTATGAATAGAAAGTAAATAACACACAAGATAAGTACCTCAGTGACTTAATAGGCAGGATTCCTTGCTGTTGATCCAAACCCTCAGTGATTTGATAATGACCCTCTCCTATATACTTAGTGAAAATTGTAAGTAAACAATATGTATCAGAGTTTCACTATCGCTGATAAGTACTAAGATCTTACAGTAACGCTGATAGGAACTCTCGCTCTTTAGATTAAACATTCAGCGAACACTGTTCACCATAACACTCTGAGTTTGTTCAGTCCTTATGGTGATCGTTGATAAGTTAGTTGTTTACTTATGATCTCTGAAGACAAGTTTCACGTCAACATAGGTTCTACGCTGAAGTCGAAGATCAAGCTCACGAACCAGCGAAAAGTCTCCTAATGAACTGATGCGGATCAGTGAAGACTCAGATTTGCCCACAATGTGAAGTATCAAGTACAAGACTTCAACTATCGCTGAACTCTATCATTCGCTGATATAGAATGATAGATCGCTGAATCAATGAAAAGCTGATCATGAAGTCCTCCGTACAAAGTACTTTTGTCTTAACCACCCTTGCACGTCTCCGTACGATATATCAGAAAAAGAACCTCCTTATTGTCTGAAATCGTACAACCACTCTGATACTACACTGTTCAAACATGCGGCTACTAAGGTTGTCAACAAAAGTCAATGACGTACAACCAATGAGCTGCTGCCACGTGTAAAGTGTAAACTGCCATGCATTAAATGCATGCAGTATATAAGAAGAAGAACTCACTTCATTTTGAAGTAACTTGCTAACTCTGGACAAGTTCATCCTTCTTATCTTGAGATAGGTTATTATTAGTAATTTCCTTCTCTTTCTTAGTGCAAGAAACTTAGTGTTCCAACTTGTTTAGATTTAGGTTTATCCTTAATCTTGTTTCCGCAACAAGCTGTAAATTGTTAATGATTTATCAATAAACAATTTAGAAAAGTAAAATTTTAGTGTTTGTATTCAACCCCCCCCCCCCCCCCTTCTACAAACTTATATAGCCCTTCGGGACCAACAAGTGGTATCAGAGCAGATTTGTTTAATCTAATAAACAAGATCTAATCTATACTAAGATTTCTCTTCCTTGCTATTTCTGAAAATGGCCACCAACACAAACACAAACTATATCGACAATGGTTCTCTTGCTAAACCCCCTAGATTCTCCAGAGATAGTTTTAATCTATGGAAAAATAGGATGATTATCTTCTTAGAAGGTGTAGACCCTACTATGCCTTACTATCTTGAAAACGCCCATATATTCCTGTAAGAATTGATGCTGCAGTACCAGCCGCTGAGAATAGACCTGCTATTCCAGAAAGGCTGATACCCAAGGAAGTTCATATGTGGACTGACGAAGATAAGAAGAAAGTTGCTATCGACATAAAAGCCAGATCCATACTATCCATGGCTCTTCCTGACGAAGTCTACCATTCCGTCATGAACCTGAAAACCTCAAAAGCTATGTGGGACACAATATGTGTTCAGTATGAAGGTACTTCTGAAGTCCAGGACTCTCGAAAGATCAACCTGGTAAGACAGTACGAAAGTTTCATCTGTGGTAAGAATGAAACTCTCTCTGAAGTTCACCAACGTTTTAACTGTTTATTAATAGATCTAAAAACTGTTGGTAAGGAATATTCTAACTTTGAAGTGCTGACAAAGTTTTTAGAATGTTTACCTGAAAGCTGGGACAGTTATTCTATGTGTCTCAAGTTGTCAAAGGATCTAAGATCAATGACCCTTGCTACCTTATATGGCACGATGCTGAATCATGAGCAATCGAGTCATCTTAAGAAGAATCTTGTAAAAGATTCCAAAAGCACCCCTGTTGCTTTAATCTCAGAGGAACCTTCTACTCAGCGACCCTTGGTCACTATCACTGAGTTAGAAAGTAACTCTGAAAGGTCATCAGAATCTGACTCTTCAGATGATGATGAATCTTTGGCTCTCCTTACTAAAAAGTTTAGGAGATTCGCCAAAAAGAAAATGTTCAGAATGAACAAACCCCTTTCTATTACTGATAAGCCAAGATCATCAGCTCCTGTTGATAAGGCTACTGCTACTTGTTTTAACTGCGAAAAGCTAGGACATTTCGCTAACGAGTGCAGGTCTAAGAAAGTTTCGAGAAACTCAGCGTTTCCCAAGAAATCCTTTATTCCCAGGAATAAAGATGACAAATACGCTAAGCTGAAAGAAAAGTATGCGAAGCTGAAAAGCTTTAAGAAGAAAGGCAAAGGCCTGATGGCTTATGATTGGGTTGCCTCTGATGAAGAAGAATCATCATCTGACTCTGAAGATGATGAAGCCAATCTATGTCTTATGGCCAAGATTGAAGATGAGGAAGAAAGCTCAGACATTCCCTCTACTTCAACATCTGCTATTCAGGTAACACCTTCCTTCTTTACAAATATTGCAAATATTGATGAAGCTGATAGTCTTCGTAAAATCGATCTCTTGACTAGAAGTTTATATGAAGCCATGAATGGCAAAACTGTAGTTGAAAATCAAAACCTTGATCTCGCTGAACAGCTCAAAAACTGTCACCTTCAAATAGAAAAGCTTTCTAAAATTGAAGAAGATTTTAAAGATCAAGTGCATTTAAATCAGCTAGTCAAAATCGAGCGAGAAGAAGTTATCTCTGCTTTAAGAGCTGAAAAAGCTACTGTTGAAGGATGGTGTAATTCTTCAACAAAGATCACTGAGATAATTAAGTCTCAGATTCCCCTGAGTGATAAACGTGGTCTTGGTTACAAAGCTGATAATCTAGAACCGACCACTGATCGTTCCATGCTCTTGTTTGGAACTTTCGTATCCTCAGTCGCTGATACTTCATCCTCTCAGTGTTCCTCGTCCAGACCGCCTATCCCTGAGGAAATTTCTACCTCTTCAAAAGGTAAAGAGAAAATGGTTTATCCAAAACCTACCTCTGTCTTTAAAGATAAAGGTAAAGGAATTGCTTTTAACCAAAATCCTCAGAAGGGTACCTTAGTACCTAAGCTGAATGCTTCTAAAGCTTTAGTGATTCATTCCTCTGGATCAAGGAATCAGATCTCTGGATCTACTCAGCGTGGATCTATTCAGCGATCTACTCCTAGAATCAGAGTGGATGTCTCTGGTAAGAAATCCGAAGAACTGAATGTTCCTCCCATTTCAAAAGCCATCAGCTTACTTGGTGCTGGTACTTCTAATTCAAAATCTAAAGCTCAGCATTCAAATGGTCCTAGAACTACTTTTAGTTATAGGAAATGTTATCAATGTGGACTCACTGATCATATTGCTAGTAAGTGCCCCACAACCACCAAAGCTGAAAAGATAGCTAAGGTGAAGATTGCCCCCAAGGCAAAGAAGACCACTGAGGTTAAGAAATTAACCAAAGTGAAGACTGACAAAGCTGAATCTTCAAATGCTGCGAAGATTGCTGAACCTTCCATTCCAACTACTTCCACTGACAAACGTGTACACATGGTTAAGTGGGTACCCAAGAAAAACTAATCTTCCTTTGTGATGCAGGTTAAGAAGGGTATCTGGTATCTCGATAGCGGATGCTCTAGACACATGACTGGAAAGAAAAGCCTGCTCGCTGAATACAAGGAAGAGAAGGGTCCCTCTGTGACTTTTGGAGGAAATGGAAAAGGACATACCCGAGGGTTTGGTGTACTCTCAAATGGTATAACAATCTTCAGAAGAGTCACATATGTTGAAGGGCTGAAGCATAATCTTTTAAGCATCAGTCAGCTTTGCGACAAGGATAACAAGGTAATCTTTACCAAGGAATCCTGCTTTGTCACTGACAAAAAGGAGAAGATAGCTCTCAGTGGTTATCGTTTGGAAAATGTTTATGTAATAAACATGGACTCAACAACCACTGAGAACTCCTGTTTCTTCTCAAAAGCCTCATCTGATGTCAACTGTCTATGGCATAAGAGGCTCTCTCATCTGAATTTCAAGACACTGAACACTCTTTCTTCAAAAGAGTTAGTCACTGGTCTACCGTAGCACTCATACGCTAAAGAGTCTTTATGTTCAGCGTGTGAGAAAGGGAAGCAGACCAAAGCAAGCCTTAAGTCAAAACAAGTCTCCTCAGTGTCATCTCCTCTGCAACTTCTCCATATGGATTTGTTTGGCCCTGATAACAAGCAATCCATCGCTGGAAAGAAATATACACTGGTATTCTCTCGTTATACATGGGTTATGTTTCTCCGTTCCAAGAGTGACACCCCTGAAGAACTCATCACCTTTGTTCGGAAGATGGAAACCCTGAACAACCTGACCGTTCGCTCAATAAGGAGTGATCATGGGACTGAATTCAAAAACAGTTCTCTTGATTCCTTCTTTAAGAGCAAGGGTATTTCTCACAACTTTTCATCAGTGAGAACGCCGCAACAAAATGGAGTCACTGAAAGAAGAAACAGAACAATTATTGAAGCTGCACGTTCAATGCTCGGCGATTCTCACCTGCCTACTCAGTTTTGGGCAGAAGCTGTCAATACTGCTTGTTTTACGCAAAACAGGTCGCTGATAGTCAAAAGATTCAATAAAACAGCCTATGAAATTTTTCATTGGAGAAAGCCTTCAATCAGCTTTCTTCACATCTTTGGATGTCAGTGTTTCATACTGAACAACAGAGATGCCCTTGGAAAGTTTGATCCTAAGGCTGATGATGGAATCTTTCTTGGATACTCCTCAGTCTCCAAAGCCTTCAGAGTCTTCAATCGAAGAAGACAAACTGTAGAAGAAACAATTCACGTCACGTTTGACGAATCCCGTTCAGCGAACTCTAAACCGTCCGCTGATACTGAAGAACTGAATCAATGGATATTTTCTCATCTTGGTGATTCAGAAGATATTCCCACTCATACTCATAAAGTTGAAGATGATAGTCCTACTATCATTCCAAATATGCAGAATAGTGAAGCTGAAACATCATGGGTCTCAGCTGTTCCTTTAAACACTATACCTGCTTCTGAACCAAATATCTCAGACATTCCATCTACTTCTCAGCAATCAGTGAATATAATGACAACTGCACCCATTCCTCTCTTAGCTGATACTCCAGAAGTTGCTGAAGCCTCATCTTCAGCTACTCCAGTTCAGGTTGAGTCAACGTCTCACGCTCCGACTCAGCGATGGACTGTAAATCATCTAATCGATCAAATTCTTGGTGATCCAAACGCTGGTGTTCAGACTCGACGAAGTGCAGGTAATATTTGTTTATTTGTTAACTTTATTTCTCTGACTGAACCAAAGAAAGTAGATGATGCCCTCAAAGATCCAAACTGGGTCAGCGCCATGCAAGAAGAGCTGACTGAATTCGAAAGAAACAAAGTTTGGAAACTTGTTCGAAGACCAACTGACAAAACAGTGATAGGCACTAAATGGGTCTATCGAAACAAGTTGGACGAACATGGAACTGTAACCCGCAACAAGGATCGTCTTGTTGCTCAGGGATACAGACAATAGGAAGGCATAGATTATGACGAAACATTTGCTCCAGTAGCAAGACTAGAATCTATTCGTCTATTCTTAGCATACGCTGTACACAAAGACTTCAAAGTATATCAGATGGATGTTAAGTCGGCGTTTCTAAATGGAAAGCTGAATGAAGAAGTCTTTGTGGAACAACGTCCAGGATTCTCAGATCCTAAGCGTCCAGGTTATGTTTATAAACTGGATAAGGCACTTTATGGCTTGAAGGAAGCTCCACGTGCATGGTATGACACTCTATCTACTTATCTCCATATTGAACAATTTGAGCGGGGTAAAAGCGACAAAACTCTATTTTTCAAGAAAGTAAAAGTCATATCATTCTTGTTCAGATATATGTTGATGACATTATATTTGGCTCTACTAACCCTGATCTTTGTACTCGTTTCGCTGATAGAATGAAAGATGAATATAAAATGAGCATGATGGGTGAACTAACATATTTCCTTGGTCTTCAGATAAAGCAAAATGAAAAAGGAACTTTCATTAATCAAGGAAAATATGTTAAAGATATGCTGAAGAAATTCGACTTAACTCAAAGTTCAGCTATGAAAACCCCTATGGCACCACCGCTGACACTAGATAAGGATACTAAGGGTATTCCTGTTAATGTCACGCTGTACCGTGGGATGATCGACTCTCTCTTGTATCTTACAGCTAGCCGACCCGATATTATGTACGCAACCTGTTTGTGTGCACGATATCAAGCTGAACCCAAGATATCTCATATGACCGCTGTAAAGCGAATTTTTCGATACCTTAAGGGTACTGCGAATCTAGGTCTTTGGTATCCCAAAGACTCAGGGTTCGATCTAATCGCCTATTCAGATAGTGATTTTGCAGGTTGCAAATTGGATAGGAAAAGCACCACAGGAGGCTGTCAGCTTCTGGGTGGAAAGCTGGTGAGTTGGACAAGTAAAAAGCAAAACTCAGTGTCCACCTCCACAGCTGAAGCTGAGTATGTAGCCGCTGGAAGTTGTTGTTCTCAGGTCTTGTGGATGAGAAATCAACTACTGGACTATGACCTACAGCTATCAAATATTCCAATCTATTGCAACAGCACAAGTGCCATCGCTATAGCCAACAATCCAGTGCTACACTCAAAGACAAAACACATCGAAATCAGGTATCATTTTATCAGAGATCATGTGATGAATGGTGATATAGAACTTCACTTTATCCCAACTGATTATCAGTTAGCTGATCTGTTCACCAAACCTCTTGATGAGACAAGATTCAACTTTCTCATCAGCGAGCTTGGAATGCTGAACTTTGAAGAGTAAAATCTTCAGTGATTCACATTTGATCAGCGATAGGATAAAATCGACTTGTATAACCCATTCTATCATCTTTTATCTGAATAAACTTGATTCACTAATATTAAGGTATGTTTTTCTCTCTGACAATCGCATGTAAATGCAATATTTCAAAATAAATTGCATCGCTGAATATCTCTTCCTTATCAGCGATACTTTGAAATTTCTAAAACCAACTGATATTTCTATTCAGTGCTTCTTCTTTTTTTCAAAAGTGTCCCTGAGTTTTCAAAACCTCAGAGACATGCTGAATATGAAAGGACAGTTGTGACGTCATTGCAACGGATAAGCCCCGGCACGTTCCTTTTTCTGACACACGTTTGCACGTTTCGTTTACCGTCCAATAAAATGCAAACACGTGTCCGTGTCATGATGAAAAACTTTCCCGCTCGAGTTTTTCTCTCTCTAACCTCTCTATATAAACACATTCTGGGTTTATATTTCTCTTTTACGCGAAAAACTTCTCCTCCAAGCACATAAAAATTACTGTTGCATTTGTGCTCTCAAGTTTTTCAAGAACTCAAGAACTTCATCTTCTTCAACGAACCAGGTTAATAATTCTGTTATTTACTTGTTTCTTAAACTTGTTAATGATCTTCTCTTTGTTTTAAAAAGATCAAACAAAAGAACTTTTTCAAATGAAATCATGTCTTTCATGATTTTATGAACACAACCTTTCATGGTTGTTCTTCAAGTTTAAACGCAAAATCTTAAACTTGTTCTTCACACATTCGTTTTTCCAGAATTCTTATTCGCAAAAGAAACTGGAAAATAAGATTTTCATTGGGTTTGCATTTCGTTTTTCAAAAACAAGAAAAACCCTAATCTTCATTAAGACATTTTTGTCTGAATGAAATGGACAAAATTCGAACCATCTTATTGGAAAATCTTTCCACATTAAGATTATTCTTATTCGTTAATCTTTGGTTGAACTGAAATACAGAAATGGCATCTTCTGACATTTCCTCTGCCAAGAACACCATCGCTGAGAACACTGCTGCTGATAATACTACTGAGGAATTGGAAATCATCAAGGCTCCTCAGGTTAAATTCTCTCTTGAAGAACTGGATTGGACAAAGTCAAATAATTTCTATGCGCTTCTCGAGTTTCCTCCTCGAAAGCAAGTCACACATCTGGATGATGCTGTGAAATTCCTGAAAAATTGTTGTCTATCTACAGCCCTGACCATAATACCTCCTGCACATCAGCTACTGCTATCCCAATTCTGGTATTCTGCCAGACACTCTCAGCTACCATCAACCAAAGACTCCTCAAAGACAATCGACTGTATCCTCTGTGATACTGATTATGGCACAATGAAGATCACCCCAACGATTATCCGCAAAGCCCTGAGCCTTCCCATCGCAACCAAAGAAAAACCTTTTGTTCCCCTCCCTGACCACAAGAAACACTCAGATAGGGAAGCCATCACTGAATTCTTCGATGCAATGGGCTATGTTTGGGAAACTGGGAGGCACAAGAAGCCTGAGAAGAAGCTGACCCTCATCAAGAAATCTAAAATGCCCAGCGAGATGAATTTCATCTTCCCTCACTTAATCAGCTGCATGACTGCAAAGACCGGCTCCTCTGATCAAGCCACTCAACCTCAGCAAGCAATGGGGTATGCTTTGCTGAAAGGTCTACATATAGACTGGGCATCGATAATCTACGATGATCTGGTACTCAGAGTAGACTTCGCCGCTGACAGAGCTCCATGGGTTCCTTATCCTCGATTCATCAGTGTCGTCTTCCAAACAGGCCTGAAGGACAGCTACCCAAAAGAGGGTGACCTGAAACTCTCTCAGGTTGGCCCTAAGGTTCTCGACTTCAAACCTGTGGAAAACGAGGTACGTCTTTCTACACTTTTAACTCTTCTCAACCCCACTTCTTCTACTTCTGCAGCTCCTTCAGCGGACAAACCCACCGCTGATACCCAGGCTGCAACCTCCATTCCTTCTCTTAAAAGGAAACACTCTCATACCCAACTTAGTTCCAAAAGAACTAAGAAAACCAAGGAGCAACCCCAGCAATCTCTTGCTGAAGACTCCTCAACTCATCTCGAAGAGCTGAAGGAACGTTCAGTGGTACGCTCTGCCACAGCTGAACAAGCCACCCATTCTATCCCAGCCTCAGCGTCTCTAAACGTTGAGGTTATAAACTTGGAACCTACCCAACCTCCTTCAGTCTCTCCACAGACTGAAGAAGTAATTCTCAGCGAATCCAACGCTGAACTCCGCACCCAACCAACATTCTCAACCTTCACTCCTCTCTCTACTCAATTGGACTCTACTCCAGTTGTCACTGAAGCACCTGTCATTCCTCCAGAAGCTAAAGCTGATACTCTTCAAGGAATGATGGATGTAAGACCTGCAGAGCTGACCATGCGTACACGCACTCTCGCTGACGACATGGAACTTTTCTCAGGACACCGAGATTTTGATTAATTCACCAATCCTCATGCAGGTATACACCAACCCCTATACACTATAACTGAACCCCAAACTTCTGAGCTTTCCTCTGTTCACAAGTTCTTATATGTTACAGGTCCTAATTTGGGAGACATCAACACCTCTTTGAAGACAATAGAGACGAAGCTGACAGGTCTCACCACTACTCTTCCCGACAACTCTTCAGCTGTAGCAAACGCTGGAGAGAATCTTACAAAGCTGACAACAGTGGTGGAAAAGAATGCCTCCAAAGCTGACTTGGAGAAGGTTGATAAACTCTCAGCAACTTTGCCAAAGTTCTCGCTGACATCTACACAGACTACCTCGCCATCAAAACATCAGTTCACACCATGTCCAGCGAAGTCACAACGCTGAAGACATCGGTTGGAAAATTCGAAGGAGATATGTCTGCTGTAAAGACCGACGTGAGTTCCTTGAAGACTGACGTAAGTTCCTTAAAAACTGACGTTAGTTCTGTAAAGACTGACGTAAGTTCGATGAAGACAATGATGCAGCAGATCCTGCACAACATGACCGTCCCTGCTCCTGCACCTGAGCATTTTACTACGGCGGATCGTGCTGAACTCGTGAAGATCAATCCTGCTATTTCTGGTCTAGAAAACAGACTAACATCGATTGAAGTTTGTGTGGGGATCCCTGGCCAAGAAGACAGGGACCCAAAACCAGCTGCTGAGTCATCACATTCCTCCCCCACTCATCATGAGGAAGGGGGGGGGGGGGGGGGGGAGAAGAGCGCTGAAGACCTTCCCCATGATGAATCTATCAGGGGGAGAAGACTGAAGACCTTACCCTTGCTGAAGAGGGTGAGAAGACAATTGAAGAAGCAACCACTGGACCTCAGGGAGATGAAAACCCTGAGGGAACCGAGAAGCTTACCTCTGTCTCTGAGGGGGAGCATCTCAAAGAAGAAGCTGAAGAATCTGAGTCTGAAGCTGAAGATGAAGAAGCCATCGACTTATCTGATGATGAACCATCCTCTTCTCCAAAGAATGATGATGATGATGACTCTTTTATCGTCAAGCCTGCTCAGAGGTCTAAAGTTCTTAAAGGGATCGTGATAAACGAACCTTCAAGGGAGCAGACCAAATCAAAGCCTTCAGCGTCTGAAGCTTACAAGGGCAAAGGAAAAGGTGTCGCTGAAGACAATGACAATCTGATGATCTCGCTTCCAAAGCCAGTTTGTCAGGTACACTAAATCTTGCTCTCATCCCTCCTCTCTATACACATTATAAGCTCTACTCTCCACAAAACCTCTATACACAACCACATTCTTTATCTATCCCTATTTACCCAAGTTCTTACTCGAACGATTGATGTGTTGCAGCTAGTCCTCTCCCCTGTTTGAGGATATTGCTGAAGTTCCTACAGCTGCGACTTCACCAACAATAATCCCAGCTCCCAAAGCTGAAGAAATAATCTCGGTCTTGGATTTGATCTCTGAGACTGATGAACCTGAAGAACAGATGCTCTCTCACAAAAACAGACATTCCTTGGTTCCTCAAAAACCAAGTGAAGAGGAGCAGAAAAGAAGAGATGAGATAATAAAGAAGTTCGAGGCTCAGCGAATCATTCTGAAGCGTGATCAACTTCCTTCCGTTCCTCCAAAGTTCAGAATTTCTCAAAAGGAATACAAGGAACACCTCAGAGCTGAACGCTTAATCGCTGAAAGAACAGAAGTTGAAGAAAAAGATAGAGAACTCGCCATCCAGCTTACTCAAAAATCGGTGAAAGACCCCAAGCTGAAAAGAGCTCCAATTGAAGTTCAACGTCAGCTATGGGAAGAAGCCAAGAAGATCGTTGAAGAAAAGAGATCTGTGTCTCAATCTACCTTAGCCTGGTGCAAAGAAAAGGTACATTTCAGACATCGACCTTCCAGAATAATCAAGGTACTCATCACTGGAAGATCAACCCTCAAAGTTTCTATCACTGAAGTCGAGATATTCAGAGAGAATGGACAGTACGAAAAATTCTATGCTGAAGCTATCACGCAGTACGGTCTCTCAGAATGGTTGGAGATCAGATTAGCCATCCAGAAGTCTCAGTCTAAGTACAAGGATCATTTTGAAAAACTGATAAACAAGCAGATCGACTTAGTCTATTCTTGTGTGGATATTCCTCCTCCTCCTCCTCTCGAAAGTCAGAAAAGAAAGGCCTCTGCAAAGAAAAAGTCTAAATCTTCAGAAGATGGTCCTCAAATACGAAACGAAAAGGGTATTGGTTTTTCTCTAGCTGAAGTCCTTGGTCCAGAACCTGACCTTTCTGCACTTGACACATCTCTTCCTCCTGATGAGACTTTCATCCATGGGGAAGTCTTAAGCAAACCCTACGAGATATTCTTTATTGACTGGGATGGACGAAAGTGTTTTCAACGTATCTCTGAACTTCCCATCACTCCCATCGAACAGCTAAAAGATCTCATCTACTGGTGTGATTTCAAAAACGACATTCAGGCACGGCATCTTAAACCCTTGATTTTTGAAGAAGCGCTGAACAAAAGGAATCAAGGAGTAAATGTCCCTGACTGGATGATTCCCACATCAAAGACCCTTGATGAACTTCTCATTAAGGAAGAACCTATATAAACTGATAGGATCGCCTCATTCTTCTATTGTATCAGTTATTCTTTTGTACCTGTAATTGTATTCGATGTACTTGTAATTTTTCCACTTCCCTCTGTAATCTTTACAAAGATTAAAGAAAAATTTCAGCGAATGTACTTTACTCCATCAGTACAGAAAAGATCCCAGAAAACAGTAAAAGAGACAAATATTTTATGAGTTCTTTTTATCCTTATGTTTTCATTAAATAGCAATTATCTCTGTTGCTATGTCATAATCAAATAGGGGGAGATTGTTTATCCAAACCCTCAGTGATTTGATAATGACCCTCTCCTATATACTTAGTGAAAATTGTAAGTAAACAATATGTATCAGAGTTTCACTATCGCTGATAAGTACTAAGATCTTACAGTATCGCTGATAGGAACTCTCGCTCTTTAGATTAAACATTCAGCGAACACTGTTCACCATAACACTTTGAGTCTGTTCAGTCCTTATGGTGATCGCTGATAAGTTAGTTGTTTACTTATGATCTCTAAAGACAAGTTTCACGTCAACATAGGTTCTACGCTGAAGTCGAAGATCAAGCTCAAGAACCAGCGACAAGTCTCCTAATGAACTGATGCGGATCAGCGAAGACTCAGATTTGTCCACAACGTGAAGTATCAAGTACAAGACTTCAGCTATCGCTGAACTCTATCATTCGCTGATATAGAATGATAGATCGCTGAATCAACGAAAAGCTGATCATGAAGTCCTCCGTACAAAGTACTTTTGTTTTAACCACCCTTGCACGTCTCCGTACGATATGTCAGAAAAAGAACCTCCTTATTGTCTGAAATCGTACAACCACTCTGATACTACACTGTTCAAACATGCGGCTACTAAGGTTGTCAACAAAAGTCAATGACATACAACCAATGAGCTGCTGCCACGTGTAAAGTGTAAACTGCCATGCATTAAATGCATGCAGTATATAAGAAGAAGAACTCACTTCATTTTGAAGTAACTTGCTAACTCTGGACAAGTTCATCCTTCTTATCTTGAGATAGGTTATTATTAGTAATTTCCTTCTCTTTCTTAGTGCAAGAAACTTAGTGTTCCAACTTGTTTAGATTTAGGTTTATCCTTAATCTTGTTTCCGCAACAAGCTGTAAATTGTTAATGATTTATCAATAAACAATTTAGAAAAGTAAAATTTTAGTGTTTGTATTCAACCCCCCCCCCCCCCCCCCCCTTCTACAAACTTGTATAGCCCTTCGGGACCAACACTTGCCACTCTAAGATGGTAGGTCAAGCCAATCACTTAGGTACCCAAAGAATCAGAGAGGGAAAAGAAAGAGGGTACACACAGGGTAAGAAGGGACTTACAGTGGGTAACCAAGCATAGTACGCATCGGAATCACAAAACCTCTCTTACCAGGGATTTCAAAACCAGAATACAAACCTGAACAGATATGTAAAAGGGAAGAGAGAGAGAGAGAGAGAGAGAGAGAGAATACACACACTATAGATCCAGAGAAATCAATCAATAGTGTGATTAAATCTCAATCTTCTTAGGACAAGCAAACACAACTACAATCTGTAGATGTCAGGTCAGTGTGATTTAGAGCGGATCCAGTGATCTGTTCTAAAAAGGACACTGGACACACTGAGATAAGTAGGTGTGTGCAATGAAAGTGAATATTAACCAAAGTAGCAACCAGAAGAATACACAAAAAATTTGCTAAGATCTTGAGTACAAAAACTCAGATGTAATTAAAACATGCAGCAACTAGATCTATAAACTAGATCTATATGATTAACAACAAAGAACTGGATCTATGTAATTAATCACCAGATCTGCGTAAGATCTGAGTTGTAAAAAAACAGCTGTATGATTAACAACAAAGAGAAAATTTATTAAAGATCAATGAATGCAGCTAGATCTATAACTTGATCTATATGATTAACGACAAAGAACTGGATCTATGTAATTAATCACAGGATCTGAGTTGTAAAAAATAGATGTATGCATTTCTAACACAGATAAAAAAGATATAACAACACAGGACAACAAGAATCACGAGATGATAACATCAACAGATCTTGTTGTAGTTGTAAAACAAGAATGCCCAGATCTGGACTACAGAGTTAAGATCTGATCAATTCATAACGGCTAACAGGTTGTATAATACGAAAAACTGAGGAGTGAATAAAATCAGAACTATTAAAGTCAAGATCCACTACCTCAGATATAATGAAAAACACAGATCTTAAAAGAGGAAACAAGAGTGAACAGATCTGAACTACAGAGTTAAGATCTGGTCAGTTCACAATAGCTAACAGGTTGTATAATACAAAAAACTGATGAGTGAATATAATCAGGACTATGAAAGTCAAGATCCACTACCTCAGATATAATGAAAAAACACAGATCTTAAAAGAAAATTCAAGAGCAAACAGATCTGAACTACAGAGTTAAGATCTGATTATTTCATAACAATGTAGCAAACTGTACGAAAAACTGAGGAGTGAATATAATCAGGACTATTAAAGTCAAGATCCACGCCTCAGATGCGATGAAAACACAGATCTTAAGAGATAACAAGAAACCGACTATGACAGACCAGAGCTACAGAGCCGAGGTCGTGTATAAGTCGATACAAGAAATGAATGATGAAGAGCAGATCTCAGAGATGATAGATAATAATAAAGGAAGATGATAATACCAGAGAGAGTCGCCGTTTGAGAAAACCTCCGGCGAGAATCGCACCTCGGTGCTCTGATACCATGTGAAAAACGTAAATCAACTTTTATTATTAAAACTCTGAAATCTAACCTAATACTTACAATAAAATCTCACTACAACAATCACTCCATACATTAACTTCAAAAGGATTGAAGCTAACCCTAAATTCTAGAATACCCTAAAACAAAAGAGAGGGAGAGACTCTTTGTACTGAGAGAAAATTGAAAACTAAAACTTATTACAAATGACCGAATCAGTTCTATTTTATATTCACAAGTCTTCACTATTTGCACATTAGCCCTTGAAACTTTTTTATTTGCTCCGCTGCCCTCAGTTCAACCATCCATTGAAGCGCCATCCTTTACTTTCTTAGATTGACAAGTTTAGCCCTCGTACAAATACAACAATATAAAAAATAAATTAAGTTAGTTTCTAATGACAAGATTGGTTAAGCATTAGTTTTAACTCTCTCTCTCTCTCTCTCTCTCTATATATATATATATATATATATATATATATATATATATGGGCAGGTTTAAACTACTTTTCTATGACAAGTAAAAGGCTGACCGTTTTATGGCAATATTCTGCAGTATTCACGATATAGCATATAATCCTTTCGTCTTTATCAGATGTCTGCATTCAGAGTCACACACCATTAGCATCAACAATGGGAAGTAACTAACGTAGTTAAAATAAGAAGGGGTATGTAAAGGTAGAGAATGCCTTGATATGTCCATCCATCCCTATGGCAGCTGCAACAATCCTTGTGCCACCTTTAGGCAACTTCATGAAAAGCTTTGTAGCATAAGCTCTAAGAACTCTTTGGAAGACCTATCAACCAAATGTGGCAAGCAATTACAATTTATCACACTGTAAAAATGAAACAAACAAATTAACAGATACTCAGGATCAAGGAACTCGATTTTGGATCATCCAAGATCTGATAGAATTTTCATAGTTCCATCCAAACTGATTGATGCTTTTTTTTAATAGAGTATGCACTGTCATGAGAACGAAAAAATTGCTAACTTAAATTCATGGTAGATCTATCCATATAGCAAGGTTGAAGGACAAAAGTTCAAGTTAATTAAATATATATTCAAATATTGGGTGTGTTAGAATTAGAATCATACCACGTACCATTTTATTTTCTACTTGGCATGGCTGTTAATTTGTATTTTATCTTCACCCTACCATCATTATCAACATTGGCACTACCAATTTGCCAGTTCCAGCCAGCAAACCACCACAACCACTTATATATTTCTCAAAAGAAGCTAAGTTCCATGTACCGGTGTCGCTAAAAGGATTGGTGGAAGTTCTCCTCAAGGAAATCACAATGTTAATTGGTAATCCTTTCAAAAAACACTCCACAATTGAAGACCCATTTGAACAAATTCGCTAAATTCTTTTAAATCAAGCTAAATTGCGATAACCCTAGATACATTTCTGAAGTAAAACAAGGTAAAAGTTTGTAAATCTTGAAAGAAAAAATTGAAATCAAACATAACCAATTCATTAGGAGCAAGATTTTCGGCAGCTTAAAACTTGAGATTCAAGAAGGGAAGAACAAAAATACCCACAAAGAGAATCGCCCTCTGTGAAAGTTTTTGCCTTCAATAGCTTTTAGGGCGAGTTTGGAGCGAGTTGATGCTGCCTAAGTAGCACTGAAGTCGCTTCAAGGGCTGTTTGGTTCAAACAAACAGTGTCCATAACTAGTTTGATGCTAGTTGATGCTGGTTCAACTAGCTTGAAAGTAGCCCGGGTCTGTTTTGGTGTGGAGCACTTTTGGGCCCTTTTGGGTCCAGCCTTTTCCACCTCTTTTCTTTTAAATTAGCATAAGACAAAATATAGAAATCAGATTTTGAACACTCCCTTTTGCACCCTCTCTCTCTAAAACTTGGTCTCCAAGTTTTTTCTCTCAAACCTCAAGAACCCTAACTATTTTTCTCCATTATTGTAAGCTTAAATCTCTCAAGTGTATCATCATCAAAGTGATAGTGGATCAGTTCTCAGCGTCCTCCGCCCGTGGTTTTTCCCTTTCCGGGTTTCCACGTAAAAATCTTGGTGTCTCTCTTACTTATGCTTTATTTTGCATTTATTGGGTTTGATCATTGTTTACATTTTCTTAGTGGTTGATTATCTTGCATTGTTAATCGTATTTCCGCTTTGAATCTCGATATAGAACTTAGTTCATTTGTTCTTGGGTAATATTGTGTTTTATCGGGAACCAATCTCTGAGCTTTAGCTATTTGGGTCTTGGTATTTTCACAACAATTGGTATCAGACCTCAAGGATTAATATCGAGATTTTTTGATCGATTGAAGATTGTGAGATTATTGATTTGCTAGGGTTTCTTTTATGTCGACAATGAAATTTGATTTACCTTTGTTGGAACGAGATACCCGATATCCATTATGGAAGATAAAGATGAGAGATGTCCGTGTTCAACAAAATTTGCATAAATGCATTTTGGGACGGGCTTTTATGCCCGGTGATTGGTCGGAAGACGAAAAGGACCTAAACGACTTGAAAGCCTCATCCTTGATTAGATTGCATTTGTCTAACGATGTTTTACAGGATGTTGCGGAAGAGGAAACGGCTTACCGAATATGGTGTAAGCTAGATAAAATGCTTATGACAAAGAGCTTGCCCAATAAGCTCCATATGAAGCTTAAATTGTATGCCCATCGTTTATCTGAAGGTGGTTCAATTACTGCACATATATCGAAATTCAAAGAGATAGTTAGAGATTTGAAGAATCTTGAGGTGAAGTATGACGATGAGGATTTGGGTCTAATTTTGTTATGCTCTTTGCCACCATCATTCACTACTTTTATGGATAAAATCATTTATAGTAGAGATTCTATTACTCTTGAGGAAGTGTATACCGCTTTGAGTTCAAAGGAGAAGATGAAAGAGATAATTCCCGGTCATGAACCAAGGGCCGAGGGATTAAATGCAAGGGGAAGACCATTTGAAAAATGCTCGAGCTCTTTAAGCGAATCAAGATCAAAATCTCATGGTAAGAAGAAGTTTTGTAACTTTTGTAAAAGGAGAGGTCACATCATTGATGAATGTTTTAAGCTTCAAGCCAAAAGAACAAGACAACGGGTTCCTCCGGGGAAGCCGATATTGTTGAGCATGATGATGGTGGAGCTAGTGAAGGTGAAGTCATGACGGTCTCCAATGGTAATCCAAAGGCCACGAAAGAGTGGATTCTAGACTCGGGTTGCACTTTTCATATGTGTCCCAATCGTAGTTGGTTTCACACATATGAGCAAGTTTCTGAAGGTGTTGTGATGATGGGGAACAATGCTATATTCCCTATTGTTGGTCAAGGCACAATTAGAATCCGTATGCATGATGGTGTCACCCGAACTCTTGGAAACGTGAAACATGTTCCCTAGCTTCGAAGAAATCTCATCTCTCTTAGTTCCCTTGATGAAAAGGGTTATTAGTTCTTGGGTAAAGGTGGAGCTATTAAGGTTAAGCATGGAGCACTAGTTGCATTGAAAGCTCAACGAAAGTCCGCTAACCTTTATATTTTGCAGGGTCAAACCATTACGGGTGACGTTGCGGTAGCTTCCAAATCAATGTCCGATTACGGGTGATCTATCCAAGTTGTGGCATCTTCGTCTCGGTTGCATGAGCCTTGGTGGCATGACCGAGTTAAGTCAACGTGGTTTGTTGAATGGCCACAAAGTTACCGATTTGCAATTTTGCGAGCATTATGTGTACGGCAAGACAAAGAGGGTTAAGTTCTCAAGTGGCATTCACTCTACAAAAGGGCCACTTGACTATGTTCATTCCTACCTTTGGGGTCCGGCTCGTGTTACTTCTTACGGTGGAGCTTCTTATATGCTCACTATCATTGATGATTTCTCTCGTCGAGTGTGGGCTTTCTTCTTAAGACACAAGAATGATGTTTTCGAGATATTTAAAGATTGGAGGACCATGATCGAAAAGCAATCCGGTAAAGAGGTGAAATATCTCCAAATGGATAATGGCTTAGAATTTTGCTCGGAGGAGTTCAATGCCTATTTTCGGAAGGAAGGCATTACAAGGCATCATACCGTTGCTCATACTCCTCAACAGAATGGTGTAGCCGAAAGGATGAACTGCACTATTCTTGAGAAAGTTTGATGCATGCTTTCAAATTCTAAAATGCCCAAGTCTTTTTGGGCGAAAGCGGCTTCTACCGCTTGTTATATCATTAATCGGTCTCCATCGGTTGCTATTGAAAAGATGACTCCCATGGAAGTTTGGAACGGATCACCGACCGATTACACAAACTTAAAAATATTTGGTTGTCCGGCTTATGCACGTGTTGATAATGGGAAGTTGGAACCAAGAGCAATGAAATGCAAATTCCTTGGATATAAAGATGGGGTGAAAGGCTTTAGGCTATGGTGCCCGGAAACAAAGAAGATCATTATAAGCTGAGATATCACTTTTGACGAATCTTCTATGTTGCATGATTCGTCGTCTCCTACATCTGAGACCATTTTTGAAGCTCCTAAGGAGAAACCTCTAGTGGAGGTGGAGCTACCTATGGCTCAAACATCGAGCCCTCATGTTACTAATGATAATAATGTTTCTTCTTCTTCTTCTTCTTCTTCTTCTTCTTCTTCTTCTTCTTCCACTACAGGTGATCAAGTGGTAGGTGATTCTTCATCACAACCTTCGCCACAAGAGCCCGATGATAAGCGGGTTCACACCCCCTTAAATCTAACCGCAAGTGTACGGGTCGAAATCAAGTAATAGTACAAAAGTACGAGTATCGAACACAGGGAACTAGGAACTAAGTATCACAATGACTATAAGATCTATTAACTGAACTATCGAAAATTTGAGTGATTGGTATGAATTAATTAATTACAAGAAAACAAATCACAAACAGGACAGTAAACAACGTAGGAAACTTCGGATAGAGAAACAGTTGAGGGTTGGAAATCCTAAGGTTTTCACGTACAAACAATTGACTCAAACCATTTACCAGTTATTCCGTATAACGAATACCCAATCTCTAAAAATCACCGTTGTTCTTTCTCAAGCAACAACGGCTTTTATCTTGAAAGCATAAATTTTATCTCTCGATCTCAACCTATGGGATTCAAAACACATTAAAATCAAGATTATAATGGGACTAAGGCTTACTTGGTATATCTCTATCCAATTCCTCACCTTAGGCATGCAATTCTAAATCTAAGTAACAATTAATTCTCTCGAACTTAATTGCTAACAAACAAATCAGATGTAAATTGGCTGAACTCATAAAAGCATTAAAATCCAAATCACATGCTTCATTAAAATAGGAAAAACTAATAAAAGTCTCAAGTCACATGTTCATATGCTTAACCAAATTCATTCCAACCCCCGACATCTAAAGATTAGTTCATGTTGGTGGTGGACTCAAACATAAGAAAAGGGGATGAAAAAGTATGTGTAAACATAGTGATCGTGAACGTGTTAGATGTAATGGTGAACTCCCTTCTCTCGGCTCTAATCCGCTTCGCGTGATGAATGTCTTCTCAATCGATCCTTTATCGTGGCTCCAAAATACGCGAAAGTACTCTGAAAATCGCCTCCAAGTCGTTTGCCGTCGTCCGTGTGCGAATGATGACCTAAAAGCCGGAAAACGCCAAGTTTATAAAACAAAACAGAGGGTCCCGCAGTTTAGGCCGTGACTTGTTAACCGCGGGATAAACCGCACGATTTTCTAAAGTGCTCCGGATCAGGTTCGGGTCATGGTTTGGGCATGGGTCTTGGGCTTGGATCTTGGGCTTCCGTTGGGCTTCGTTTTGGCTCTCTTTTAGACTCTTTTCTGCTTCTTTTCTCTATGATTGCCACCTTTTAGAATACCTGCACATTTCACTCGATAAACCATAAAATTCTGCCTTTTTGCTAGAACACGAGCCAATCTCATTGGTTTGAGGACCGAAAATAACGCCAAAAAGTGGCGTTATCAACAACCCCAAACCGAGCGTTGCTTGTCCTCAAGCAAATTAGCGATAAAATAGAATAAAAGCATATATAGGAGAAATAATAACTGTACAACTCTCAATCGGTACCACGTAATGCACTGGTGATTTCCCATACCCGTGAATGCCTATCTCACTCTCGCCTCATCCTTATTCTGTTTGATCTATGGCCTTCCATTGTGAGTTGAACTCGTGATTGCTCCAATTACATTAAGGTTGTACTAGGTCCAGACATACTAGGGAAAACATTTCACCTCGACCCTACCTCACGGGATACTCTCATTTCACTCGAACCTAGGTTGTCGCACACGTTGTCATGTATAGGAAGTTATGTACAAGAATACTCGAAAATCACATGACAACTTTAATGAAAGACGCACAAATGTCCAAAAAGTTGATCTCAGAGGGGAATCAAGTAGCAAGACAGGGACTATTGGTAAAGGTAGTCGTATACTCTAATCACGTTTTCCAAAAGATCATCCAGGTCTTTACAAGGGTTGTAACGGGGCTAGGGTTATGGCTGAGAAACGAAGGGTAAGCGGATCAAAAATCCTCGGTGTGTCAATTTTTAGCAGTTCTGAACTCTTTGACTCCACTTTCTATCACTTGGCCCTATTTGTCGCTACTGGAGTCGCTTTGACTCTCTTATTTAGCTGCTGTAAAGCTATCCAGACAACTGTACTTAATTTTTTTAAGTTGGGACTTCATTGGTCCTCTTTATTTGATTGGGGATGCATCGGCCCTCTTTTCTACCTATTTTTCATGACTGGCCTGTACTGCTTCTGATTGACACACTTTCGGATAAGGGTTGGCTAAGGCTTTTGGCTAGGGTTTAATGGTGGGTTTGAAATAAACAAGTGGTGAGTGTTTGGCTGCAAAAATGGGTTATGGATACACACATAATGGGTCAAAAGGTACGATAGCTAAAAACAGGTAAAATGCACACAATGCCTGGAATCATCTCTTAAGGTCCACACGATATGGTCTACTATACCCTTACCCAACATCCCGATGGTTGTATTTGCTACTTAATGCAATAATATAGCGAGATCACTCTATATTCACGACAAGGAACTCGAAAACGTGTATATGAATTAAGTGTATGAATCCCTCGAAATGAAAAACGTCATTTAGGCTCAATTCTCGCTATTGGATGGTCTCCACTAATGTCCCTAGTCATGTCTTTTCCCGTTCCTTCCCTAATGGTCACGTTACTATCACGAGATTCTTCCCACAATGGTCGGTCTCAATCATCCAAAACAAAAATTTTAGCTACTATGATCTAAACATTCAGAAGTGCAGGAAATTTACGTGCATGAACGTGGGCCCGATTGGGCAACCCCAAACCTTACCCACACATTGTCCCTAATGTGCAAGTGTCGGTGAAGGCGATACACAAGTGTGACACGTATCATTGTGCAGTTATTACAATCATCAAACAGGAAGGACAAACATTAACACAACATATCTAAAAGCGAACCCAGAGTTATTCATATATGGCCACCCCAAACCTAGGCCGTGGCCTAGGTTTGCCAACTAAAGCCAACCCCAAACCTCGGTAAAACCGAGGTTTGCACAGGATTAAAGATGAGTGTGTAGATGTTGAAAGGTGAGGCACCCCAAACCTAAGTGAAACTTAGGTTTGTTGCATCTCGTTTAACTAATAAGGAAACAAAACATCATACACCACTCGTTAACATACAGAGTTAGAGCATACCTGTTTGACCGGATGTAGGAGATTCTCTTGAAAGATTTGAGCGACCAGTTGGGAGAATTCAGAAAATATGGAGAGAAAGCGCAGGAAAACAAAGCAAAATGAAAAAGAACGCAAAAAAAAAACGACACATGCAAGAATGGAACAAAAACTGCACGAAAAACACATAGAAACATCAGGGGGACCCCCGCGGATTTGGCCGCGGTTTGGAAGTTGCGGGATAAACCGCACAACATTCTGTTTCGCAAAACAAACAGAGGCTCCTGCGGTTTTGGCCGCGGTTTGTAAACCGCGCAGAACCCGCGTAAGTCTCTGTTCCCCAATTTTTTTTATAAATAAAATCACTCCAACACATAAATTAAAAACAAAACACGCAAACCTCGGTGGGTTGCCTCCCACCCAGCGCCGTAGCTTCGATCGTGGGTCGACCTTTCTTCTGATTACTCCTTCGGCTCTCTTTGATTACCGGGTTCCTCTTCACTTCTACCTCTCTCGCTCTCGAACATCTTGAACATTACCTTTTCGCCGCCAACCCTCAAGGTCATCTCTCCTACCTCCATATCTATCAGCGCTTTGCTCGTGGCCAGAAAGGGTCTTCCCAATATCAATGGGACTTCTTCATCTTCATCTATGTCGATCACCACGAAGTCCACCGGAAAATAGAACTTGTAAACTTTGATGAGCACATCCTCTATTACTCCATATGGATACACTATTGATCGGTGTGCGAGTCGAAGTGTCATGTACGTTGGCTTTACTTCCCCCAAGCCAAGTTTCCTGAAAACAGATAAAGGCATTAGATTAATACTTGATCCTAAATCGCATAACACCTTATCAAAACAAAGTTTCCCAATTTGAATAGGGATCGAAAAACTCCCTGGATCCTTAAGCTTCGGGGGAAACTTGTTCTGAATGATCACACTGCACTCTTCAGTAAGTGCAATGGTAGACTGGTTTTCGATTGCCCTATTCTTGGATAAGATCTCTTTCATGAACTTGAGATATGTTGGCATTTGGGCTAGCGCTTCTGCGAAAGGGATGTTGATGTGTAGCTTCTTGAAGATGTCAAGGAATTTCTTGAACTGTTCCTCATCTTTATGTGCCTTCACCCGATTCGGAAATGGTAGCGGTGGTACAAACGGTTTGACTACCGGCTTCGATGGAGGTGTCACCTCTTTTTCCTTCGGCTTCTCCCGATCAATCATATCACTAGAACGCTCATCCTTCAGCCCAACATTCGCCTCCTTGATTATGTCTTTGCCACTTCTCAGATGAATGGCATTACCTTCTTCTCTTGGTTTCCTTTCAGTCTGACTCGGAAACGTTCCTGGGGCTCGGTTTTGTAAGACTTCAGAAATTTGCCCCACTTGCCTTTCAAGGAGTTTGATGGAGGCGGTGTTCTGATCCGTTGCTGCTTTCACTGTACTCACCGTGCTTGCCAAACCTTCAACCGTGCTATCCATCTCTGTCATAAACTTCATCATCATATCTTCCAGCCCCGGTTTCTTCTCTACGGATGGTCCTTCATCGAATTTCCTTTGGTTGAAACCTGGAGGACGGTAAACATTGTTAGCATTAGAAGAATTAGAAAAGTTGGGATGATTACCTTGTTGTTGTTGGCCGGGTTGACTCCATGAAAAGTTAGGGTGTTTCTTCCACCCTTCGTTATATGTGTTCGAAAAAGGGCCGTTCCTCGGCTGGTTGTTCCGGTTTTGTAAAAACTGAACTTGCTCTGGTTCTTGCAAAGTAGGGAACACGTCCGGACTACCTCCCTTCAAATGGTTTGTGATAGCGGCTAACTGAGCTTTTATCACTTTCAACTCGTCTGACTCTTGCACACTAGCCACTCGTCTGATAGAAGATCGTAGAGTGGCATAGCTATGCTTGGCTAAGTTCTCGATCAAGTCAACTGCTTCTTCATACGTCTTATTCATAAGTGCTCCACCCGCTGCAGCAGTGATGTCATTCTTGAACTGCGGGTGAAGGCCTTCAAAGAACGTTTGGATAATTACCCAACCGTGTAACCCATGATGCGGACACTTTTTCAACATGTCTTTATATCTTTCCCATGCCTCGTATAGCGTCTCTTGGTCCCATTGAGCGAAGTGGGTAATGTCGGCCATCAGTTGAGCGGTTTTTCCCGGTGGAAAGAATTTCTGAAGGAACGCAGCTTTCAGGGTTGCCCATGTAGTGATCTGATCCGCTGGTAGGCCCTCCATCCATATTTCAGCCCTACCCTTAAGGGAAAAACTGAATAGCCTCAGCTTGATTCCATTCTCGTCCACCCCATTGATCTTAAACGTATTGCAGATCCGTTCAAATGCACGAAGGTGTGCATGGGGATCTTCAGTTGGGGCTCCTCCAAACTGATTCTGCTGTACCATCACGATGGTACTCGGCTTGATCTCGAAATAATTTGCTGCAGTGGTGGGTGCTTGGACTCCTATACGTGCGGCTACCACGTTCGGGTCGGCAAACGACCGCATAGGACGTCTTTCCGGAGGTGGTGGAGGTGGTCATTGCGATGAGGTCTCTCGTCACCCATCTTCAATTGTCTTTGAGCTTTGGATGCTTTTCGTAACTTACGGACGGTCCTTTCGATTTCCGGATCGAGTGGTTCGAGTCCTTCCCCTCGGGTTTTCCTTTGTATAAACCAATTAGTAACTGAAACGGAAGGTAAACAAAATTAGCAATCCAAAAACTGAAAGTGATGAAACAAAATAAAACAAAATAAAAATGTTCAATGTAATAGCGCTTATAGCTGGTAGTGCTATCAGTTGCAACTAGTTCCCCGGCAACGACGCCAAAAACTTGATAAGCGGGTTCACACCCCTTTAAATCTAACCACAAGTGTACGGGTCAAAATCAAGTAATAGTACAAAAGTACGAGTATCGAACACAGGGAACTAGGAACTAAGTATCACAATGACTATAAGATCTATTAACTGAACTATCGAAAATTTGAGTGGTTGGTATGAATTAATTAATTACAAGAAAACAAATCACAAACAGGACAGTAAACAACGTAGGAAACTTCGGATAGAGAAACAGTTGAGGGTTGGAAATCCTAAGGTTTTCACGTACAAACAATTGACTCAAACCATTTACCAGTTATTCCGTATAATGAATACGTGTTGGGAACTGAAGATATGCTAAGTATGGTTAGTACTGCCAGAACAACATTACTACTGCCAGATCAAGTTAGTACTGCCAGATCAATGTTAGTGCTGCCAGAACAAAGATACTACTGCTAGTTCAAGGTTAGTACTGCTGAGATATTAATACTGCTGGAACATTATTAATACTGCTTATGTGAGGTTAGTACTGCTTGTCAAAGTTACTACTGCAAGTCAAGGTTAGTACTGCTGGTGCATATCGAATATCTGTTAGTACTGCTCGTGACTTAATACTGCTGGAGATTGTTAGTACTGCTCATGAAGAATGAAGGTTAATACTGCTGAGTTCGTTAAGTTTGGTATGCGATACTTTTGGAGACAAAGAAGGAATTGATCAAAATATGTTTAACGAAGATTTAGAAGATCAAGTTACTTTTGATAGTTATCTTGTAATTATTTTTGTATAAATAGTATTGATAGATAGCTATTAGAATAGACGAGTCAATATACGTGTGTGAAAAAGAATTCGATTGTGTTTTAGAGAGAATTAACCTCAAGGTTTAAGAACCCTATTTCTAGAGAAGTAGAAGTCGTCTTGATTGAGCCTGTTCATCAAGATTGAGGTTTGGTTGTAATCTTGTGAGTCGATTTAGTGAATACACAAAGTGGTGAATTTTCTGTTACATTGTTCTTGATTGTGAGAATTAAAGTTCTTTTCCGCAGATTCTTTAATTCTGAATTCTAAGTGTTTATTGTCTTGTTAAGATTCGATCCTGACAAGTGGTATCAGAGCTTGTGTTTCTTAGAATTCTACAAACATTATGGAAAATTCTATTAAATCAAACAGTACTTTTGATTGGAGTGATCAAGCAGAAGAGGCAATCCAGAATCATGCACTCATGGCAGAAGTCTCAGATATTCCTACGGAGGTAAAATCTAATCTCTGTTCTCAAGCTTGTATAGACACTGTTAAAAGGTATAGAGATCACAATCAGGGAATGTGTGATGACCTTAAGAGATTAGAAAAGGACATAAGAGATTATGTATTGATTGTTGAGAGGTTTGAAGAACAAATTAAGGCTTTTCAAGCCAATGAACTTCAACACTCATATGATACAAACTACTGGAAGTGGGAAAAGGGTGGTCTGGAGTTCCAGCTGAAAGAGTCTAGGGAAGAGTGTGAGAAACTAAAAGGAGAGCTTGAGAAAGTTAAACTTGATGTAGAAAAGTTTACTTGTGCCTCCAAAGTCATGGACAACATAATCAACTCTCAAATCCATAGTAAGTTGAAACCAGGAATAGGGTACAATGCCACACCCCCACCCTATAACAACAACTACATCCCTCCTAAGTCAGACCTATTAGAAACCAAGGATAGGAAGGACTTACCTAAAGGAGCCACTGAAGTAGATCCTTTAGATAAAGTAGTTGTTGAGGATGAGACTGACAAAGTAGGATCTGATGAGGAATGTGAAAGTCCATGTGTTAAGAACAATGAGATGAAAAGGACTGACAAGGGAAAGGGAGTTCATTATACACAGACCACTGTTGTGAACTCTAAAACTTGTGAACATTGTTCTTGCAAGAAATCTCAAGAGAATAAGCCCCAAAAACATGATAAAAGGAGGGGAAATCAAAGAAATTGGAATAACTAGTGGGCACAAAAGCAAGGAGTTGATCTGCAAAGGATTAACAGACCAAAACCTTGTTTCATCTGTGGCAGATTGAATCATCTTGCCAAACACTGTTTCTTCAATGCTATTAACCAAAAGAGAAGTTTTCAAAGAAGTTATCAAAAACCTTCTGGCTATAGGAAGCCTACAAGAACAAATGTGGCTAAGAAACAAGCTGTACCAAAAAGCCACATGAAGAAAAAGCCTGAAAAGGAATGTGTTACAATGTGGGTTACAAAAGGCACTAAAAATAATACTGCTGCTAGCAGTGTTAGTACTGCTAACACTGTTAGTACTTCTTCAAGAGTTAGTGCTGCTAGCAGTGTTAATACTGCTAGTAATTCTTCAAAAGTTAGTGCTGTTAGCAGTATTAGTGCTGCTAACACTGTTAGTACTTCCTATTCAGATAATACTGCTGCTAACAGTGTTAACTCTGTTAATACTGCTTCTAGCAGTGTTAACTCTGTTAATACTGCTAACTCTGTTTGTACTGCTGATACTGCTGCTAGTACTGATAGTGCTGCTAACGATACTGCTGCTCCCAGTGTTAGTACTGCTAGCACTGTTAGTACTTCTGAGGTTAATACTGCTTCTAGTGCTGCTAAACCAATCATATTGACAAAGTACTCCAGTACTGCAGTACCTAAGGTTGAAAATCTCATCAAAACCAAGTGCAAGTACTTTGATGAGCAAGGGAGACCCAAGACCACTTCGGCTTGGGTTCCCAATAAAACTAACTGATTTATCTTAATGTGCAGGGCAACCAACAGCTCAAGGGAAAGAGCATCTGGCATGTTGATAGTGGTTGCTCCTGGCACATGACAGGTAACATGTCCTGCCTCAAGAATTTCAAAAGAATTGATGGAGGACATGTTGCTTTTGGGAATAATCTTGCAGGAGGTAAGATAAGTGGTAAAGGTGATGTGTCAGAAGGTAAGATGACATTTGAGGATTTGACAAATGCTGCAAAGTGCAAGTATAGTTACTACTGCCAGTGTAGAGTTACTACTGCTAATGCAGAGTTACTACTGCTAGTGCAGAGTTACTACTGCTAGTGCAGAGTTACTACTGCCAGTGCAGAGTTTCTACTGCTAGTACATATTTTCTACTGCCAATGAGTAGTTAATACTGCTCAGTAGTTAATACTGCTTTGCAGTTAATACTGCTCAGTAGTTAATACTGCTAGTGCACAGTTAATACTGCCAATGAGTAGTTAATACTGCTTAGCAGTTAATACTGCTTGTGTAGTTAGTACTGCTCAGTAGTTAATACTGCTTTGCAGTTAATACTGCTCAGTAGTTAATACTGCTAGTGCACCGTTAATACTGCCAATAAGTAGTTAATACTGCTTGTGTAGTTAATACTGCTCAGTCGTTAATACTGCTTATGTCGTTAATACTGCTTTTGAAAATCTAGGGCAAATACTGCTATAAATACCCCTGTTTGCCCGCCAAAGTTCATAACGACTCTTCGCATTAACTTCTTCTCTCTCTCGTTCTAACCTCTTCTCCCTAGAATCTCTGTGTTTTCTTTACAAATCCTCAGGAAGCACAACGATTATGGAGTTTGTCAACGAGCACAATGAGATTGCGATGCTTCAGAAGCCGAAGCAGGCCGAAGGATTTCATGAAATTGTGGATTTTCTCAAGTCCACTCATATTTCGTATGCCCTAACGGTGAATCCAACAATATACATCGAGCATCAGACGCAATTCTGGGCCAATGCCACCGTAGAATCCGAAGATGGGCATAAAGTCATTCAAACAAGGGTATGTGACAAACCCTTGAAAGTTTCAGAAGAACTCATTCGCATCACTCTTCGACTAGATGATGCCTCAGGTATATCTTCCATTCCCAATGAAGAACTATTCTCAACTTTACAAAGAATGGGGTATGAAGGTCCCATTGGAGTTTTTAAATTCTACAAGTCAAAGATTTTTACTCAATGGAGATTCTTTGATCATACCTTAATGCATTGTATTTCAAGGAAAACTACTGGATGGAGTGAGTTCAGCAGTACTATTGCTTATGCTCTAGTCTGCTTAGCCACTAACAGGAAGTTTAATTTTTCTCAAATGATTTTCAATGATCTTGTGGCAAACCTGGAATCCAAAAAGCGTTTCTATATGTATCCAAGGTTTGTTCAGGAAGTAATTACCAAGGAATTGACGGATATGCCTCAATTTGATGAGGTATATGTGCCAAAATCCCCTAAAGGGAAGGTTTTTTCAAATATGAAAAGACTTCGTAGGGACTCGGAAGGGGTTGACACACCATTGTTCTCTACAATGATGGTTGTGTCCCACACATTTGAAGGTATGGCATCAGGGTCAAGGCCCTCATTAGACACACCCGCTGATGACCAATCCCAACCTTCCATCACAAAAGAAATCCCTCAGTCCATTCTTGTACGACCCACTCCCATAATAACCAAAAAGTTTGAAAGAAGAAAGGTACACAAGGTTCCTTCCCTTGCTGTATCTCCTAAGAGCCCGAAGCCTTTAAGCCCTCTGTTGGAGCATTCTCCAATGGAGAATATCGAAAGGGAAACCACAGGGGTGTCTCCCAACCCCAAGAAGGTGCTCACTAAGGAGAAGGTTGAGCATGTGAGTCGCAAGGCTGCCACTACTTCTGCTAGCAAAGAGAAGGCCAGTGGTAAAATAACTAAGCCCTTCCTCACGGCAACTCAGGGTGAGAAATCATCCAGAGGTCCCAGGTGCCAAGAAACCAAGGGGGTAGGTAGTGCTTTTGCTAGGCAAGAGACACCTGCTAAAACTTCCAATGATCCTTTAAGGGAGGTAAAAACTCCTAAACAGGGTGAGGATAGATATACGTACGAGGAATTGATGGAAACTATTGCAAATATCAACATTGAGGTCATGGATCAGAAAAAGGAAATTGATGAACTCAAGAAAGTGGTCCTCTATCAAAACTCACAGCTTGAGAAGAAAAGGAAGATGATCACTAAGTTGATGCACAGAAAGAAGAAAGCTCAGTTTGTCCTTAGGAGAAGAAACCCTACCAATGATGCTTCCAAAAAGGGGGAGTTAGACTCTGATCTAAACATGGAGGATGCAAACATTGAGGGGGAGTATGAGTATAAGGTTGAGGGGAGACTGAGGAGGCTGCAGATATTACAAAGGAAGCAGAAACAGAAACAGCAGCAGAAACCGTTACTGCTGCTGAGGTTGCAAAAGAAGTAGAAACAGAACCAGCAGTAGAAACAGATAATGCTGCAGTATCTAAGACTGAAGCAGCAGTATCTGAAAGTGAGAAGAAAGTAGAATCTGTTCCTACAGTAACTAAAGCAGAGATTGATGAAGAGATATATGGGATTGTGAAGGACAGTGTCGAAGCAGCAGTATTAAAGGTCATAAAAGAAGCAGTAACAGCTATAGCAGTAGAAATGGTTACTGCTGTTGAAAAACAAAAGGCAGCAGAAACTGTTAGTGCTGCTAAAAGCCACAAAGAAGAAACAGCTGAAACCACTCCTGAAGCTGTTAAATCTTTCAAAAGAACAAAGAGGCCAAGAACAATGACAATAGCCTCAGAGAAGAAAGATGTAAAGAAGCCAAGGGTGGATCCAACTGTGGAAGAAGCCCAGGAGGAAGCAGTGAAAGAGAAATCTGATCCAAAAGTTGCTGAAGAAGAAGTGGCAACTTCATCAGGCCAACCAAGCAATGTACAATCACTGCCAAATGCTCAAAGTGATTTGTATATTACTGTGGTTAATACTAATCCAATCCAAGCTAAACCAATATCTTCTATGGCTCCTGAAATCATCTTCTGGGACACATTGAAAGATGGAAGAAAGGAGTTCATCAGAATCAAAAGGGCAGATGGAAAGTTTGAAGTTTGTCCTACTTGGGGAAAACTTATCAGAACATGCTCTAGATCTGACTTGGAAGAGATGTTCAAGGTGGGAATGAGGCTATATGGAAACATGCTGACAGAGCAAGGTATGTCTATCACCAAGATGGTTCTTGAATACTTGTGCTTAATGTTCAAACCAGAAGCAGTTCAGTATTTGATGGCAAGGAATTTTCAAGTCATTACCAACTGGATGCTCATTGAGAATTGTGGAGTGTATGTCATCTCTCTTGACAATACATTTCATGAATATTATTTGGTGGATGTTGTATACAAGCACAGCATGAAAAAGTTGAATGGAATGCTGCATGCTAAGTTGGTGAGTGACAAAGACTCTAAGATGGCAAGATACCTTGTAAAAAGGATTCACAATCAAAGTCTGGGATTGGATCCAAATTTATGCGTTGATGATTAGGTTTTGGAAGCATCATCTGAAGAACTCAACTTCTCATCCTGAAAAGTCAAGTTAGGGGGAGATTGTTAGGAACTGAAGATATGCTAAGTATGGTTAGTACTGCCAGAACAACATTACAACTGCCAGATCAAGTTAGTACTGCCAGATCAATGTTAGTGCTGCCAGAACAAAGATACTACTGCTAGTTCAAGGTTAGTACTGCTGAGATATTAATACTGCTGGAACATTATTAATACTGCTTATGTGAGGTTAGTACTGCTTGTCAAAGTTACTACTGCAAGTCAAGGTTAGTACTGCTGGTGCATATCGAATATCTGTTAGTACTGCTCGTGACTTAATACTGCTGGAGATTGTTAGTACTGCTCATGAAGAATGAAGGTTAATACTGCTGAGTTCGTTAAGTTTGGTATGCGATACTTTTGGAGACAAAGAAGGAATTGATCAAGATATGTTTAACGAAGATTTAGAAGATCAAGTTACTTTTGATAGTTATCTTGTAATTATTTTTGTATAAATAGTATTGATAGATAGCTATTAGAATAGACGAGTCAATATACGTGTGTGAAAAAGAATTCGATTGTGTTTTAGAGAGAATTAACCTCAAGGTTTAAGAACCCTATTTCTAGAGAAGTAGAAGTCGTCTTGATTGAGCCTGTTCATCAAGATTGAGGTTTGGTTGTAATCTTGTGAGTCGATTTAGTGAATACACAAAGTGGTGAATTTTCTGTTACATTGTTCTTGATTGTGAGAATTAAAGTTCTTTTCCGCAGATTCTTTAATTCTGAATTCTAAGTGTTTATTGTCTTGTTAAGATTCGATCCTGACAATACGCAATCTCTAAAAATCACCGTTGTTCTTTCTCAAGCAACAACGGCTTTTATCTTGAAAGCATAAGTTTTATCTCTCGATCTCAACCTATGGGATTCAAAACACATTAAAATCATGATTATAATGGGACTAAGGCTTACTTGGTATATCTCTATCCAATTCCTCACCTTAGGCATGCAATTCTAATTCTAAGTAACAATTAATTCTCTCGAACTTAATTGCTAACAAACAAATCAGATGTAAATTGGCCGAACTCACAAAAGCATTAAAATCCAAATCACATGCTTCATTAAAATAGGAAAAACTAATAAAAGCCTCAAGTCACATGTTCATATGCTTAACCAAATTCATTTCAACCCCCAACATCTAAAGATTAGTTCATGTTGGTGGTGGACTCAAACATAAGAAAAGGGGATGAAAAAGTGTGTGCAAACATAGTGATCGTGAACGTGTTAGATGTAATGGTGAACTCCCTTCTTTCGGCTCTAATCCGCTTCGCGTGATAAATGTCTCCTCAATCGATCCTCTATCGTGGCTCCAAAATACGCGAAAGTGCTTTAAAAATCACCTCCAAGTCGTCTGCCGTCGTCCGTGTGCGAATGATGACCTAAAAGCCGGAAAATGCCAAGTTTATAAAACGAAACATAGGGTCCCGCGGTTTAGGCCGCGACTTGTAAACCGTGGGATAAACCGCGCAGTTTTCTAAAGTGCTCCGGATCAGGTTCGGGTCTTGGTTTGGGCACGGGTCTTGGGCTTGGATCTTGGGCTTCCATTAGGCTTCGTTTTGGCTCTCTTTTGGACTCTTTTCCGCTTCTTTTCTCGATGATTGCCACCTTTTAGAATACCTGCACATTTCACTCGATAAACCATAAAACTCCGCCTTTTTGCTAGAACACGAGCCAATCTCATTGGTTTGAGGACCGAAAATAACGCCAAAAAGTGGCGTTATCACCTGAACCGTGCATTGCGCGTGATAGAGAAAGGAGACAAACTGTACGCCCCTCACGGTATACTGAAGAAGCCGATTTAGTAGCATATGCTTTGAGTGTAGCGGAAGAAATGGAATGCATCGTTGATCCTACTTCTTATAGTGAGGCTATGAAACTAAAAGATACGGATAATTGGATGATGGCAATGCACGCGGAGATGGAGTCCTTGCAAAAGAATGGAACTTGGGAGCTTGTACCCGCTCCTAAAGGCAAAAAGCCGGTTAGATGCAAGTGGGTTTATAAGTTGAAGGAAGGGACCACTCCAAATGAAAAGCCAAGGTATAAAGCTCGGTTAGTCACAAAAGGTTATAGTCAAATTCCTGGTGTTGACTATAATGACATTTTCTCACCGGTGGTGAAACATACTTCTATTCGTGCATTGCTTGGGATGGTTGCGTCCAATGATTTTGAGCTTGAGCAATTGGACGTAACGACCACTTTTCTGAATGGTGAACTTGAGGAAGAGATTTATATGCAACAACCAGAAGGTTTCGAGATTCCGGGTAAAGAAGGTCATGTGTGCAAGCTTATTAAATCTCTCTATGGCCTCAAACAGTCTCCTAGGCAATGGTACAAAAGATTCGACGTATTTGTGACCGTACACGACTTATCAAATTCTTCGTACGACAACTGCGTTTATTTCAAGAAGTGTGAGGATAGGTCGATGTTATATTTTCTCTTGTATGTGGATGACATGCTCTTAGCAGCTAAAGATATGGGAGAAGTTCAGAAAGTGAAAGACCAGTTAAATTCAGAATTTGATATGAAGGATTTGGGAGCCACAAAGAGATTCTTGGTATGGAGATTATTCGTGACAGAAAGGAGAGGAAATTATACCTTAGTCAAAAAGGGTATATCGAAAAGGTTCTTCGCCGATTCTACATGTCTGAAGCAAAGTCTGTCAATACTCCATTTGCGCCTCATTTCAAGTTATCATCCGCTTTAAGTCCTTCGACTCAAGCCGATGTTGACTATATAGCAAGAGTGCCATATTCTAGTGCGGTTGGATCTTTGATGTATGCCATGATTTGTACCCGTCCTGACCTTACCTATGCAGTTTCTATGGTGAGCAGATATATGGCCAACCCGGGTAAAGAGCATTGGAGAGCGGTCCAATGGATCTTTCTTTACTTGAGGGGTACGACAGATCTGTGTTTGCATTTTAGGAAGAATTCTTCGGGGGTGCTTGGCTATGCAGATTCCGATCACGCCAAGGATCTTGATAATAGAAGATCTATCACAAGATATGTATTTACTCTTGATGGGTGTGTCATTAGTTGGAAGGAACATTTGCAACCTACCGTCGCTTTGTCTACAACGGAAGCGGAATATATGGCGGTTAACGAAGCTGTGAAAGAAGCTGTCTGCCTCAAGGGATTCTTTGGTGAGTTGAGTGATCATCTGAAGGTCGAAAAGGTTTTTTGTGATAATCGAGGTGCGGTTCTCTTGACCAAAGATCAGATGTTTCATGATAGGACGAAGCATATTGATATTCGTCATCATTATGTCCGTGGGGGTAGTAGCTAAAGGTGATATTAAAGTGGTGAAGATTAGCACTCACGACAACGCAACAAATATGTTGACTAAGCCGCTTCCGGTATCCAAGTTCAATTTGTGTTTGGACTTGGTTGGTGTTGCAAGACGGGGTTGATGTCCTTAGAAACAAATTGGTGGAGGATATTGCTTTTCGAGAACTTTGATTACTTTGGTATTGCTTTGTTTACGGGTGATCGTTTTTGGCTTGAGATGAAGATGGTGGAGATTATGTTCTTGGTGTATTTACTTGGTTTGAAGACGAGATGGAGTTTTCTTATGGGATTTGGTTTTGAAGTCAAAGGTGGAGATTTGTGAAGGTTTTTGCCTTCAACAACTTTTAGGGCGATTTTGGAGCGAGTTGCTGTTGCCTAAGTAGCACTGAAGTCGCTTCAAGGGCTATTTGGTTAAAACAAACAGTGTCCACATCCAGTTTTATGCTAGTTGATGCTGGTTCAACTAGCTTGAAAGTAGCATGGGTCTGTTTTGGTGTGGAGCACTTTTGGGCCCTTTTGGGTCCATCCCTTTTCACCTCTTTTCTTTTAAATTAGCATAAGACAAAATATAGAAATCAGATTTTGAACACTCCCTTTTGCACCCCCTCTCTCTAAAACTTGGTCTCCAAGTTTTTTCTCTCAAACCTCAAGAACCCTAACTATTTTTCTCCGTTATTGTAAGCTTAAATCTCTCAAGTGTATCATCATCAAAGTGATAGTGGATCAGTTCTCGGCGTCCTCCGCCCGTGGTTTTTCCCTTTTCGGGTTTCCACGTAAAATCTCGGTGTCTCTCTTACTTATGCTTTATTTTGCATTTATTGGGTTTGATCATTGTTTACATTTTCTTAGTGGTTGATTATCTTGCATTGTTAATCGTATTTCTGCTTTGAATCTTGATATAGAACTTAGTTCATTTGTTCTTGGGTAATATTGTGTTTTATCGGGAACCAATCTTTGAGCTTTAGCTATTTGGGTCTTGGTATTTTCACAACACCCTTCTCCCATAAGAAACATCTTCATTAGGGTCATGATTTTGCATACCATTATAAATTCTCATACGTTTACTGAAATCATGTATTCTTCTTTGGAAGAAAAAAGGGGTTGAAGAAGATGAAAACGAATGAAAAAGAGAGTGATGATAGGTTGAAGATTGTAAAGGGGAAGAGGTTCCCATTGCAAACCCCATAATCTGATACCATTGTAATTGGTTACTAGTCACCATCGTATGATCGAGGTTCGTGCTTCTGAAAGTCTCTTTCATTTTCTCTTTCTCTTCGTTAATAGCAACAATCTTGCAGAGGGTTCGATCTTAGGGTTTGATGTCAGATATTACGTTTGTGAGTGTTAGAATTTAGGAGACGTACTTAAGGTTTGAGGTGGAAACGGTTTTTAGAGGACGGTTTTGAGAGGACGTGTGAGAGAAATCAGGCGTGAGGGGGGAGAGTTCATGTGAGAAAATCAGGGTGTGAGGGGGTTGAACGGGCTAAAAGGAGTGGGGCGAAAGTTATAAGGTGTAGATAAAATGAATTTAAAAGGTCTAGATAGCATCTCATGTGAATTTAAACGATGTAGATTGAATTAAAAAATGGTTGACTCGTCTGGGTCAATATAATATATAATTGGAATGTCGAATTCCATTGACCAACTTCATTCCTTCGTTTGGTTTGTTCTTTTTTACGGAAGGAATCTCTGTGTTCCATCAGATTCCACAAATAGATGAATTTGACATTCCTTGGCTATAATGAAGTCTTTTGATGGAATGAAATTTATATTTTTCAAAAATACCAAATAATAGTGTAACTGTAAAGGATTGGAATTATAGGGGTCATTATGTAAATGTATAAACCCTAATGTACCCTCTCTGTTATAAATACATAGCGTTAGGCTCCCTATTGGGTAAGCCGTCATATTATTCACACATGGTATCAGAGCCCTAGGTCTCTCAAACTCCAATCACCTATGGCCACCATTGCAAACACCACGACTGTTGCACCTCTCGTTACTGCCCCAAACGCGGACTCGACACCGCCACAACATTCGGTTGTCTTCACAAACCCGCTGCCATCGACGGTCACACCGTCCTCTTTCTCCAGCAGCGATTTGCATGGTTTTAGCGTGCAGCTTTCAGCGCCGCCATCATCCCCGTTTCCACAGATGACGAACATGGATCATCCATCCATGTCGATGCTGCCGATTTTCACGTGGACTCAAGCCTCTCCAAGCGCCGCCTCTCATCATCACCCTTATCAATCTCCAGTGATTGATTTTGGAGGACCGACCTTCACCAGAACAACAGGTAACTTGTCTTCTCATCAAATTAGTGGATCATCCCTTGCACAATTAAGTGCTTCTCTAGCTTTCTCTACTCTAAATGTCAAGAACATCGTTACTACCGTTCTTACCACTGCAGAATATTATCTTCCGTGGTGTACTCAATTTGAGTCATTTCTTGTATCACACGGCCTTCTAGGAATGATTGATGGTATGGTTTCTATGCCTTCTCCCTCTATATTCGATGCTTACAATCGGGAAACCATGAATCCCGAATATTCGTTTTGGTTACGTATTGATCAAAATGTTCGATCCTGGATCTTTGTTACTTTATCAAAAGAAACATTAGTTGATGTTCATGATGTTCAATATTCTAGCAAAATATAGGAACGATTGCAGGTTCGTTTTATGTCGGCTAGTCTTGCTCGATCCATGGAATTGAAGAGATCGTTATCTATGATTTTTAAATCAGAGGAGCAATCTATGGAAAGTTATCTTCGCCAAATTAAATTGATTGCTGATTCTTTGGCAATAATAAATTCTCCAATCACATCCCATGATCTCATTCAACCTACCATAATGGGTCTCGGTCCTGATTATGAGTCCCTGGTTACCGCGATTACTCACTTTTCCGGTCACATTACTTTTGATGACTTACGTGCTAAACTACTGCTTCAAGAACAACGGATTAAACATATCCGCCAACATGATCACTCAAGTACATCTCATCAAGCATTCGTGGCAACTTCTAACAACTCTGCAAATTCCAACAATTCTGGACAAATTCCACATAAATCGAATCCTCGCAATAACAATCGAGGTGGTTGCTCTTGGAGAGGACATCGAGGTCTAGGGGGTCGTGGAAGATACCGTGGATATCAGGGACAACAACAAAATCCACCAAGAAACACGTCATCCTCCTCTCAACCTCCTATACAAGGTACAACGTCTTGCACTTCGGTTTTGTCATCGAATAGTATTGTGCCTTCACCTTATTATGGTACTAACTTATCATCTGTAGACCATCCATCAGTTGAGGGGGTGTTTGGTACTCATCATCCTCCTATAGTTTGTCAAATCTGTTTTCATCCAGGTCACGCCGCTCCCGCATGTCCCTCTCGATATGCCCAGACTCAGATCAATCACTCCGCTTTTGCGACATTTCCTTCTGGTGAAACTAATGAATCTGTGTGGTATCCAGATTCGGGAGCCTCCAATCACATGACCAATCAAGATGGTATGTTCTCTTCTAAATCCGTTTATTCCGGTCCAACAAAAATTCAAGTAGCTAATGGTTTACAAATTCCTGTCAAACATGTTGGCAATATTACATTAAATTCAACCAACGGACCATTGCATCTAAACAATGTTTTTCATGTGCCTGATCTAAAATACAATTTAATGTCTATCCATCAGTTGTGTCGGGACAATGATTGCACTGTCAGTTTTAATAAATCTTGTGTTTCTATTAAGGATAATCACTCGGGGGAGACACTTCTTCAATCATCGCATAAGAACAACGTTTATCCAATCTCCATTCCTTCACAACCTTCGGTCGCTTGTTTCACCATTTCTGCTCCAGGTCCGGTGTGGCACAGTCGTTTAGGTTAATGTGGAGATAAAGTTTTAGGCACCCTTCAACGTAATAAGGCAATTGTGAATGCCACTAGTTTTTCTCATGATTGTGTTTCATGTCGTTTAGGAAAATCATAACGATTACCTTTTTCAGATGCTATTCATTATTCTTCTAAACCTTTACATATTATTCACTCTGATGTTCGGCAGTCACCAATTTTATCTAATTTGGGTTTTAAATATTATGTGTGTTTTATCGATGATTTCTCACGTTATACATGGATATATCCTATGAAACATAAATCTGAAGTGTATAATCATTTTCTTGTATTTCAAAGACTTGTTGAAAATCACTTTGATACTAAAATTAAAATTTTTCATAGTGATGGTGGTCGAGAGTTCGATAATTCACAATTTCTTAATCATTTTTCAAAATGTGGCATTTCCTTTCAAAAATCGTGTCCGGAAACCCAACAGCAAAATGGTGTGGCCGAAAGGAAACATCGTCACTTAATTGAATTGGCTCGCACTATGCTTATTGCATCTAATCTTCCAGCACGGTTTTGGGTCGATGCCGTGTATACGACTGTATACATCATCAATCGATTACCCACGCCGGTTCTTGATAATACCACTTCTTTTGAAAAATTATTTCATAAACCACCCGATTATTCCTTTATGAGAGTTTTTGGGTGTGAATGTTTTCCCAATTTCAACGCCAAACCTTCAAATAAATTGACTGCCAGATCTATCAGATGTGTCTTCTTAGGATATGCTTCTGTATACAAGGGATATCTTTGTCTAGATCTGGTCTCACGTCGTGTTTACATTAGTCGTAATGTCCAATTCCATGAAACCGTATTTCCTTATCATAAATTGGTTTCTCAAGACACTATCGAGTCTCCTACTCAGGATTACTCGATACTCGCTGCTCCTTGGTCCTTGACTCATGTGACCTCATCCACATCTCATACACGCCAGCCTTGTGGTTCTACGATTCCAAGTGTGTCCACCGAACAAGCGACTCCTCAACCCGTGTCTCCATTGTCGAGTTCCAGCAGGTCCTCATCCGAATATGTTATCGATTCCACACCATTGTCAACATCTGCGACACCAATCCCGTCACCTGATATCCCGTCATCGTCATCACCCTCTCCGACACCAATCTCGTCACCCGTGGACTTGTCTCCTCTGTCCTCGCCACCCGTGGACGTGTCGGCTGCTTCCATTGTTGAATCTCCACATCTGCCATATCCACCGCATCAAACAAACACTCATCATATGATCACTTGTGCCAAAAATGGCATCACAAAACCCAAGATTGTCCTTAACTTAAACACCATTGCTATGACTCCCGATCCAACATGTTTTACTCAGGCATTTAAACACTCTAAGTGGCAAGATGCAATGGCCGAAGAATTTAATGCACTTATTGCTAATAATACATGGGATTTGGTTCCGTTTGATGCTAACAAAAATTTGGTCGGTTCAAATTGGATTTACAAGACGAAATTTAAATCTGATGGTACTGTTGAGAGGTATAAGGCTCGGTTAGTGGCACAAGGTTTTAACCAACAAGCTGGAGTCGATTTTTCTGAGACTTTCAGTCCTGTTGTACGTGCAACCACAATTCGTTTAGTACTCTCTCTTGCTGTCTCTTTTGGTTGGATGGTTCGTCAATTAGATGTCAAAAATGCCTTCCTTCATGGGCATCTTATCGATAAGGTGTATATGAAACAACCTCTCGGCTTTGTTCATCCCGATTTTCCCAATCATGTATGTCGCCTGAAAAAGGCGATATATGGCCTTAAACAAGCTCCCAGAGCATGGTTTCATCGTTTCAGTAGTTTTCTTTTGCAACAAGGTTTCACTGCTTGTCAATCTGATAACTCCATGTTTATTTTTCATCGTGATAAGTTTGTGGTTTATTTGCTTCTTTATGTTGATGACATCATAGTCACCGATAACTCTCCACAGTTAATCACAAAACTGATCAGTCTCTTATCCACCCAGTTTTCTATGAAAGATTTAGGTGATCTTCACTATTTCTTGGGTGTTCAGGCAGTGCGCACATCAAAAGGCATTTTCCTATCTCAGCATAAATATGTTACGAATCTAATTCGTAAATTCCATCTCCATACGTCAAAACCGGTGCACACTCCTCTTCCGTCTCGTACCACCCTTTCTTCTTCTTCTGATGGAGAGCTGTTAGCAGATCCCACTGAGTATCGCAGTATGGTAGGTGCTTTACAATACTTGACCATGACTAGACGTGATATTGCTTACGCTGTACACTTAGTATCTCAGTTTATGCATACACCCCACACCTCTCATTTTTTTGTTGTCAAACGCATATTCAGGTACTTGCAGGGAACTTCTGATCATGGATTATGGATACGTCCTACACGAGATTTCTTTGTAATGATTGCGTACTCAGATGTGGATTGAGCTATGCTAGGTTATGCTATTTTTCTCGGTCCTAACCTTATTTCTTGGAGGTCCAAGAAACAACCCACGGTTTCCAAGTCTTCAACCGAAGCTGAGTATCGGGCGGTAGCTTATACTGTCCAAGATACAATCTGGATCCGATCTCTTCTTGCATAATTGGGCACTTTACTCAAGCAACCTATTCGACTATATTGTGACAATGTCTCGGCTTCGTATTTAACGGTAAATCTGGTTCTCCATGATCGAAGCAAACACATCTCCATCGATTACCACTTTGTTCGCGAACGCGTTTCTCATGGTAATTTACAAGTGCGCTATGTTCCTACTCAGTTACAGCTTGCAGACATCTTTACAAAAAGCCTGACTGGCCAACGGTTTGAATTTCTTCGTACCAATCTGCACGTGCTTTCCCCCGCTCAGATTGAGGGGGCGTAATAGTGTAACTGTAAAGGATTGTAATTATAGGGGTCATTATGTAAATGTATAAACCATAATGTACCCTCTCTGTTATAAATACATAGCGTTAGGCTCCCTATTGGGTAAGCCGTCATATTATTCACACACCAAATATACCCTTAATTCAATAAAACCCTAATTAATAAAAGAAAATCACTTGTCTGTCATTTATCAAGAAGTCGACGTCTTCATCCCAACACGACCTCCATCTGTTTCTAGGGTTCTTCATCACATCCTTCGACTTCAACACAGGTATGATTTCTCTCTATACCTCGATTATTGCTCGTTTTTTGCATCGATATTTATACCGATATACCTCGACTTATCTTTATACCTCTCGATCTGTTTTTATGGTTTTATGTTTATTCAAGTTGATTCGTACCTCAATTCATACCTCGGTTCTATGTGGTCACTTGTTGCTTCATCTATGTCGATTTCTTGTTGGTTTCTATGGGAACGGATTGGAAACAGACAAAATTGATACAACTAAAAAAACTCATCAAATAAGCATCTCAAATGTGAAACAGACAAAATGGTTACTTGTTGCTTTCTATGTTCTCAATTTCTTCATATAGGGTTCTTCAAATGTTCTCAATTTCTTGCTAGTTTCTATGTGCGACTCATGATTATGATATTTCATAGAACCTGTTTTTGGAACTAGTTTTATAGAACCTGTTTTTACAATATTTTGAACTTGTTTTTGGAACAAGTATTGGAAACATATTCGAAATAGGGAATATATTCGAAACAGATTCGAAATAGGTTATTACTCATGTTTGGGTTGTGTATATTATATTTTTTTACTCATTAGAGTATTTAATAATTATTTTATTAAAGTATTTTTATTTGAAAAAATAAAGTATTTAATGACTAGTTTATTAAAACATTTTTTGTATAAAAAAATAAATTTATCAAAAAGGGTATTTTGGCCGTTTACCAAATATTCATTCCAATTCCAAAGCTATATTATGTGAACCAAACAGACAGATTCCAATTCCGTTAACAGATTTCATTCCAATTCAGTCAACCAAGGTGGTCAACTCTGACAACATTCCATTCAAATTCCTTTGACAGATTCCATTTAATCAAAAAACATTCTACGAACCAAACGTCACCTAAGAGAATTTTGCGGTGACACCGTGAGAGTGTCATTGTTTCATTCCTCCATCATAGTATAAAAATTCTAAGATCATAAAAAAGTGTCACTGTATACAGTGGCGAATCAAAAAATTTGCATAGCGGGGGCACCTTTAAGGTAGATTAGGCCCGTAAAGTCGTCTAATTTGTTTTTAGCCTATTGTCACCGTTTTGAAGGATTTTTAAAGTTTTCTTTGATTGATTTCGATGGATTTATAAGTTTTTTTTGTCTATTTCGAGAGACCTTTTCAGGTTTGTTTGTTAAGTTTGAGAGTTTTTGTTTTATTAGTTGATTTCAATGTACTTTTTTTTATTTGTGGGGGCACATGTGAAAAATTATTGGGGGAAACTACAATGAATACACAAGTTTTTTTGTAGAGTTGGTTTGCAAAGCTTTTATTCCATGTCAGGCCTGAGTTTGAATCTCGTTAGTATTATTTTCTTACTATTTATCTTTTAATTTCAGATTTACTGCGTTTCTAAAAAATTGCAATAAAAGACCTGAACACATCACATCACATATGAAAAGCAACGAACAAATCAATAGACTAATGATGATTTTGTATAAAATATATTTATATTTGTTTCTTATATTCAAATGGTATTACTGCTTGAAAAAAATATATATGTCCCTACCAACAACCTCTCTTCCTAGGAGCCACATGCCCACATATGAAAAGGCATTTCAAAGTTGAGCCGCGACGCACTCCATCGAAAAGCTTCAAGTCTATGTCATGTAGGATTCGAAATTTAGTTTGTTATGTATTTAAACAAAGTCAAACTATTATTTCTTACTTGATGTACCAATAAAGGATTAATTTTTTTAAATATTATTCGAAAATACCGAATATTTGCTTTATTAGAGAAAACAAGCACTTACTTCCATATCATAATCATCAATATCTATCATATTTAAAGACTATAATCTTCAAAATTTGATTTAATAACCCATAAAATACAAGATAGGTCTCGGGTTCGATATCCTCCTTCTAACTTTAGCCACTGAAAAAGTACTCACTCGCAATAGTGTTCTTAAAAACAGGTTTCGTAAAGGACCGGATAGAATTGTTAGTAATCAACTTTTTACCAAAATAATCCATGAAATAATAAAATTGTAGTAGGGAAATTATACCACCAACCAGTGGCGGATCCAGGAAGATCCAAGATTTTTACATAGTGGAGTCACCTTTAAGGTAAATTATGCCCGTAAAGTCGTCCGATGTGTTTTGAGCCTATTCTCACCGTTTCGATGGATTTTTAAAGTTTTTTTTGTCTATTTCGAGAGACTTTTTCGGGGTTTTCTTGTTAATTCTGAGAGTTTTTTGGTGTTTTAGTTTATTTCAATGTACTTTTTTGGTTCGTGGGACACAGTTAAAAAATTAATAGGGGGAAACTATGATAAAAAGTTAAAAATATGTTTTTAACCTAGAAAAATAAAGAGAAACAAAATTTCACTGGGGCCCCCTTTTACAAGGTGGATCCGCCCCTGCCACCAACATTTATTATACTATAGGTTTTCAAACATCTAAAACCTAATTACAAAAATTAAACTAATTCATAAACTTGCAAACTCCATAAATGAAAGGCCATCTAAGCATATCGAATGAATTTTCTTAAATCGGAAAAAATGAAGATTGTTAAGTTATGCCTCAAATTTTGGTCTGCTTACGGGCACACAGCTTATTTGTTGCTCGCACCAAACATGCTTTTTGGATGCAGAAACTTTACAAGGAGGTGCTCGTGAGTGCAAGGATTAAAGAGTGTGGGCACTAGCACTGTTTATAACTTATCAAAAGTAACTTTTTTCAGCACATTTGTTTTTCCCTATTTTAAAGGATTGTGTCCCTTTTGAAATCTCTTTTCTCGGACAACGAAAAATCTAATCAATCTTGCTTGGAAAACTCATCTTTGCCATCTACAACTTTCACCAAAATGGGTTCTATAATATCACACTTCATTTATCCATCTTGAGTGTTATCTCAAAATAGATGGAACTGTTGGTGATTTTAGTGAAATCATCGGTTCATTTTGTGTAATTGGATTCACAAAGATAATAATGGGGTTGTTAGCTAAGCTATAACATGAGTTAGGAGGTGTGGAGTGCACACTCGTGTAAGCTAACTAGAACCCGGGATTGTTGGACGGTTAAGATTAGCAAGTTACAAAGAGTTTTTATGAACTGGGCGTCGGGGCCAGTGCTGGCGCCAGTTGTCTGGCACCAAGACTGGCGCCAGGCTCTGGAATATTTGTTGGCGCTGATGCCGGCGCCAGTTGGTTGGCGCGGAGACTGGCGCCAGGCTCTGGATTGTTTACCGGCGCTGATGCTGGCGCCAGTTGACTGGCGCGGAGACTGGCGCCAGCGTCTGGAAGGTTTCTTCTTGTTTTGTAACTGCCGACTTTAATCCACAATCAATCTCATTTAATGAGATATTATTATCAGTATCAATATGGTGTCAGTTACAATTCTCTAAGGTGTATAAGTAGGAGTCGATTTCTGCCTTAATCGATACACTGAAACTGCGATTATCCTCGAGTGAATTTCGTGATACCCGGGTAGAATAGGGTCGAAATATCACTTACGGAAAGCGAGTTCTCACGCGATCTCTGTTCTTTATCCAAGTTCTATCACTCTTCTCTCCGACGATTTTATGGGATTTCCCCAACAAACGTAAGTGATATTTTTTCATCGTGAGAGAGATGGCGAGTGATCAATCCGTGAGATACATGACGACCAAGTTCACAAAACTTGAGAAGTTTGAAGGCATTGATTTCCGTAGATGGCAGAAGAAGATGCACTTCTTGTTGACGACGTTGAAGGTCGTGTACGTGCTAAGCACTCGGATACCGGAGGTGATGGAAAATGAGACATTTGGAGATGACCCGGTGTCGCGGCAAATGGGAGAACGACGACTACATCTGTCATGGCCACGTCTTAAACGGTATGTGTGACTCCCTCTTTGACATCTATCAAAACGTTGAATCTGCCAAAGAGCCATGGGACTCTCTTGAGTCCAAATATATGGCGGAGGATGCTTCTAGTAAGAAGTTCCTTGTTAGTAATTTTAATAATTACAAGATGGTGGACTCAAGGCCGGTGATGGGGCAATATAATGAGCTCCTTCGCATTCTCGGCCAATATGCTCAACATGATATGAAGATGGACAAATCCATCTACGTATCGAGTATAATTGATAAATTTCCCCCTCTTGGAAAGACTTCAAACATATGTTGAAACACAAGAAGGAAGAGTTGTCCCTTGTACAACTCGGTAGTCACTTGCGCATAGAGGAATCTCTTCGGGCGCAAGAGGCTGAGAAACCTAAGATAAAAGAGGTTTCTGCACCTTCGGTGAACATGGTGGAAGAGGGAAAATCTAACAACTTCAAGGGAAAACGAAAGTTCAACGAAGCCAAGAAAGGGACCAATAAAAAGGTTAAATTAACCTGTTGGACCTGTGGGATGACCGACCATCTCAAGCGGGATTGTCGGGTTATCAAGAATAAGAATGGAGCAAGCACTAGTGGTGGTGGGCAAGGATCCAAGGATCAAAACCCACGACAAGGTCAGTTTCTTGACTTTGGTTTTAATTCGAATTTGAATTATGTACCACTAATATCCGAATCATTTTACGTGCAGGATGATGATGTAGCTTGGTGGATCGACTCGGGGTGCTACGAGTCATGTGTGCAAGGATCGCCGTTGGTTCACCTCTTTGGAACCGGTTGAAGACGGATCAATGCTACACATGGGGAACGAGTCGAGTGCTCCCATTCTTGGACGTGGCTTAGTTGGGCTAGAATTTAGTTCTGGCAAAATAATTGAACTTTTAGACGTTTTGTTTGTACCACGAATTCGAAAAAATTTGGTTTCCGGTAGTATCTTGAATAAGTTAGGATATAGGCAAGTTTATGAGTTCGACAAGTTTATCTTGTCAAAGGGTGGCTCTTTTGTAGGATTCGGTTATATGTTAAATAATTTGTTTATGTTGAATTTGAATAAAAAGAATCTTGTTTGAAATTCGGTTTTTGTTGCAAATGGCAATTGTGTTGATTCTATTTTATGGCATGCAAGGCTTGGTCATGTTAATTTTAAGCGTATGGTTGAAATGTCAAAAGACGGTCTTATTCCGGCTTTTGATATTAAAACCGAAAAATGTAAAACTTGCATGTTAACAAAGATCACTAGGCAACCTTTTCCTAACGTGAAAAGGGACTCGTCGGTGCTTGAGCTTATTCATAGTGATCTTTGTGATTTGCATTCAACTCCGTCTTTTGGTAATAAAAAGTATGTTGTCACTTTTATTAACGACGCTTCACGGTTTTGCCATGTATATTTGTTACATTCAAAAGATGAAGCGTTGGTTAAATTTAAAATTTATAAAACGGAGGTTGAATTGCAAATGAATTGCCTTATAAAGTGTTTACGCACCGATCGTGGTGGGGAGTATTACGACCCTATGTTTTTCCAATCCGTAGGAATCATTCATGAGACTACGGCGCCTTATACACCATAGCAAAATGGTGTGGTGGAACAGAAAAATAGAGTTCTCAAAGAAATGGTGAACTCTATGTTATCCTACTCGGGATTGAGTGATGGATTTTGGGGTGAAGCCATGCTAACGGCTTGTTACTTGCTGAATCGAGTTCCCAATAAAAGGAACAAGATTACCCCGTATGAACTTTGGTTCAAGAAAGGCCTAACTTGAGTTATATTCGAGTTTGGGGTTGTCGGGCGGTTGTTCGACTACCTGAACCCAAAAGGAATACTTTGGGTGAGAAAGGTATTGACTGCATCTTTGTTGGATATGCCGAGCATTCCAAAGCTTATAGGTTCTATGTTATTGAACCTAATGATTCTATAGCGATTCACACCGTTATAGAATCAAGAGATGCGTTATTTGATGAGACTAGATTCTCTTCAATACCTAGGCCGAATGACATAGTTCCAAGTACTAGTGGAACTAGTGAGGTTGAAGAACAAGCAATTGTTCCAACCGAATCTCCGATGCTTCGAAGGAGCAAAAGAGGAAGGATTGAAAAATCACTTGTTCCCGATTTCCAAGTATACTTGGTAGAGGGATCAAGAGATGAGATTGGATCTCAATTCCTTTACTGTTATAGTATTGAGGAGGATCCAAAATCATTTGATGAGGCTATGAAGTCTCAAGATGTTGCTTTCTGGAAAAAAGCAATACATGATGAGATGGACTCCATCATGGGGAATAATGCTTGGGTATTATCGGACTTGCCACCGGGTTGTAAACCTTTGGGATGCAAGTGGATCTTCAAAAGGAAGATGAAAGCGGATGGATCAATCGACAAGTTCAAAGCTCGATTAGTAATCCAAGGCTTTAGGCAACAGGAAGGTATCGATTATTTTGATACTTATGCCCGGGTAGCAAGGATCTCCACAATTAGATTGTTGATAGCCTTAGGTGCTATCTACAATTTAGTGATTCACCAAATGGATGTCAAAACGGCGTTCTTGAATGGTGACTTGGAGGAGGAAGTTTACATGATACTACTGGAAGGTTTTGTTATGCCCGGGATGGAGCATAAGGTGTGTAAACTTGTAAAATCATTGTATGGACTGAAACAAGCACCCAAACAATGGCATCAAAAATTTGATGAGGTTATTTTGTCCAAAGGTTTTATGATAAACCAAGTGGACAAGTGTGTATATAGCAAATTTGACACATCCGGCAACGGTGTAATCATTTGCCTATATGTTGACGACATGTTGATCTTTGGCACCGACCAAAATCAAGTTGGGAAAACCAAAGAGTTTTTGTCTTCGAGTTTCTCCATGAAAGATATGGGAGAGGCGGAGGTGATCCTTGGAATAAGGATCAAGCGAGAGAACAAAGGGATTGCAATTACGCAATCTCATTACATTGAGAAAGTATTAAAGAAATTTAATTGCTTTGATTGTTCTCCGGTGAGTACTTCATGGGATCCGAGTGTGAAGCTTATGCCCAACTCGGGTGAAGCGGTGTCACAACTCGAGTACTCAAATGCTATTGGATGTTTGATGTATGCCATGACAAGCACTAGGCCGGATATCTCTTTTGCCATAGGAAAGTTGAGTAGGTTTACTAGTAATCCTAGTATTCACCATTGGCAAGCGATAAGAATAGTATTCAAATACTTGAAGAAAACCATTGATTATGGTTTGTCATATGTCGGGTTTCCTTCAATATTGGAGGGATATTCGGATGCAAGTTGGATTACCAATTTGGAAGATTACTCTTCTACGAGTGGTTGGGTGTACTTGCTTGGGGGAGGTGCCATCTCATGGGCTTCCAAGAAGCAAACTTGCATCACGAGTTCGACTATGGAGTCGGAATTTGTGGCATTAGTCGCTGCCGATAAAGAGGCGAAATGGCTAAGGAATTTGGTCCATGAAATTCCATTATGGCCGAAACCAATATCACCCATTTCTATCCGTTGTGATAGTGCGGCTACTTTGGCTAAACCTTATAGTCAAGTATATAATGGCAAGTCTAGACACTTAGGTGTTAGACATAGCATGATTCGTGAGCTAATCACGAATGGGGTGATATCGGTTGAATTTGTTCGGTCGCAACAAAATTTAGCGGACAACTTGACGAAGGGGTTAGCTAGGGACTTGGTTCACAAGTCGGTGATAGGGATGGGATTAAAGTCCATCTAAATCTCTAACAGTGAGATACCTAATTCCCTTCTAATACAACGTTAGAAGTTGAATTCAATGGGAAAGCTCACTCTAAGGGATTGGAGCACAAGATGATCATCCCACGGTATGTGCTTGGTACTGCAAGTGAAGAAGGTAATTGTTCTTTTGTAAAAATGCATGTGCAGGTGCATGATGAAAGGAACTACCTATATGAGTGTGAAGTGTGGCCGCTTCAAGAAGCTTGGACTTGGCTTTGATGCACTCACGAATGGATAAGGACACATGGCCTGTATAGTGTCAAGTTTAAACTTTAGAGAATCATTTAAATTCATGTGTATGTTATTTTCTGGTACTCAAATGGGTTGAAGGGTTCAATCCATAGGACACCCGAATTCTCGAGTATTTGAAATGTGTAATGTACTAAGATGGAAATTCAATCTTCTAGATATTTTCATTTATGCATGAGTTTGTTTACCTATATTGAATATTTCTTTTGTGAATCAAGGATTGCACTAAAATGGGGGAGGAATGTTGGTGATTTTAGTGAAATCATTGGTTCATTTTGTGTAATTGGATTCACAAAGATAATAATGGGGTTGTTAGCTAAGCTATAACATGAGTTAGGAGGTGTGGAGTGAACACTCGTGTAAGCTAACTAGAACCCGAGATTGTTGGACGGTTAAGATTAGCAAGTTACAAAGAGTTTTTATGAACTGGGCGTCGGGGCTGGTGCCAGGCTCTGGAATGTTTGTTGGCGCTGATGCCGGCGCCAGTTGACTGGCGCGGAGACTGGCGCCAACGTCTGGAAGGTTTCTTCTTGTTTTGTAAATGCCGACTTTAATCCACAATCAATCTCATTTAATGAGATGTTATTATCAGTATCAATATGGTGTCGGTTGCGATTCTCTAAGGTGTATAAGTAGGAGTCGATTTCTGCCTTAATCGATACACTGAAAACTGAGATTATCCTCGAGTGAATTTCGTGATACCCGGACAGAATAGGGTCGAAATATCATTTACGAAAAGCGAGCTCTCACGCAATCTCCGACGATTTTCTGGGATTTCCCCAACAGGAACTCCGAGCATAAAAACTTAGTTGATGAAATGTTTAGATATCACCATTTTATCATTTCTATCTCCAAATACACACTCACACTAGTTGTGATTCTACTCCAAGAGTAAAGGTCGTAAATAACTATTTTTTACTATTTTTCAATATGAAAAAAACTCAATAAAAATAATGCATAAGATAGAGTAGAGAACGTGATACCAACATCGTTGTTTATAGTGGTTCACCAACTTAATCCACTTTCCGAGACACTTTTCGAGACACCGACCCACTATAAGTGTTCTTTGTGGTAGAACATAAACCTTGGTACAAATTATTGTATATTTATCTTGTTTTTACTAGAGGAAAGAGTGGATCACTCACACTAGAAAAAATTACTCACAAGATATCACTCATGCGTAATCTATGTAATACTTGGATGATTTTTGTGAGTGTAAAAGGTTTGAATGCTTACTTTGTTCTTCAAACAACCAAAGAGATAACTCATTAAATGTTGCAAAACTTTTCTTTATTTGGCTGGGATGAAACCCAAGATTTATACTGAAAATTTAGAAGTTTAGACATGTGTGGACGTCCGCATTGAGCATCAAGCGGATGTCGGCGTTGTGCATTTCTAGAAAATAGTCGTTTTAAAAAACATGTGTGTTAGGGAAGTTTTAACGTGGATGTCCGGATGGTAGAGCCGGACGTCCGAATTGTATTTTTTCAGCTAAAGACATTTAATGAGCTAACAATGCATTAAATGCAATAATTCACCAAACACTCAACATATCTCTTTTTCAAAGATCTAATTTTAGACAAAATCATGGGAATGTACTTTTTATTTTTTTCTATTTTAAAGAAACATTTTATATATAAAGATTTGAAAATTAAATAAGAGATCATCCAAGTGTTTACTGATTTTGTTAGAGTATTTACCATTTAATAATCCGAAGAAGAAATATATTCGAAAAAATTGTTTGGAACAAATTCTTCAGTTAAAGGCTTATTCGATCTAATCGTACCACGTAATCCTTTAAAAAGCGTTCTAAGTGAGTTATTTCAACTCCATCTTGGCGGCTCACTTCTCGAGATTGTAAATTAGGACAATTGGGATGACGCGCTTTCCAAAGTCAGTTTCGTACCAATTTATTAAAAGCTTATTTTTGCACAAAAGAATCAAATTGTTAGAGAACATAAGAAGTCAGGTATTTATTTGTCAATCATCAAAACAACTGGATTGTCAAGTGTTTATAATAAAATCTGTTTTCGTACACTTGCACCAACAATCTCCCATTTTTAATGATAACAAACAATGAGACAAATCTGACAATTTATAATATAATAACAACAAAAATTCTCCCCCCTTTTGCCGAGATTAAAAAGGCGGGAATACCCTCCCCTTGTAATCAACTCCCCCTAAAACAAATACCAAATAGCAAGAGATGGAAAAAACTAAATAAACAACTAGGTAACATGTGATATATAAAGCATAAATATTAACTAAGACATGAAACCAACAAGTAGAAAGACACATAACTGAAAACGTTGTAAAAGTCTATTTGATAAAAACCAAGAAACAACATTCAAGCAAGCAAACATGGAAAACAAGGATAATCACTCAGCACTGTCACTGAGGTCGAAGCGACGCAATCGCTCATGCACAATGGATATGCATTGAGTATTCAATGTATAAAGTAATGGATATAAAATAAATTAAATAACTAATTATATGGATGCAAAATGTAATTTTGTTTCTAAAACTTTACGCATAGAGTGATATTTACACAAATTATTTTTAATTTTTTTCGGCCAAAAACAATCCTTAAGCAGGAAAAAAATTTATGCGTAAATTTTGGCTATTTCAATAAGAGGCTTTGAAAAATAGCTAAAAATGAATTTTGTTGATAGGATTAGTTATTTTAGTTAATTCTCTCATTTTTAACGTGTAGGCGGATAAATTATATGACATCTTTTCTGTTTTTATTCTTTTAATTTGTAGTTTTACCTACTATGTGTAGGTTGCATCTTATGTTTTTAAGTAATAAGAATGTATTTAGCAAGTTTCCAAAAAGGATATAATTAACATGTTTTGAAATGTCCAAAGACTGGTTTGTTCCAAAAAATTGTCCAATTACTTAATCACTCCAAACACTAAACTCCATTGGGTTTTTTGAACCTTTTTCTTTATTAAATGTATGAAACATTTTAATATTGTAATCAATGTTGTAATCTCCAAAATATACAAGCTCTTGGAGTTATGTAACTTTTTCTAAAGATTTTGTTTTTTATTTATCCATTTGCAAGAATCTAATGAATATGCTCTTAGACCATCCATTATAGTATATCAAAGCAATCGTTGAAGGCGTAGACAAAAATGACTGATGTAACATAAATCTAATTCAGAAAAATGACTGATGTAACATAAATTTAATTCAGAAATTATATGTTCAAGTTTTGTTGTGATATGTAACACTGTTTGTTGGAAGCTTTTGGATTTAATGGGTGATGTGTAACACCCTCAAATTTGAAAAGAGCAACTAATTAAAATTCTAATAAATACATCGAATAAATGGTAAAATCCGCTTTTGCAATTCAAAACTTGACAATCCCTCACTGATTCTAAGTTTAACTTTGACAATAAATAATTCAAGTCTTATACAAAGACTAAATAAGGTCGGGTGTTACTAAAACCCAAAACGAGTTGCTAATCCTAAAGTGCGGAATACTTCACCCTGTAGTTACTCTTTTCTCGTACATCTAGCTAGCATTCATTTCTTCACACTGTTGCTAGTACCATACCCCAACCGGAACCTGATGCACATGCCGACAAATAGGCTAACACGTACTGAGTTCAAGAGTTTTCATCATGAATATATAAATCGTTAAACTAAAAGAGTGCAACTTAAATCATGATTTCCCAAAAGGATTTATACTAAATATACAAACAACCCATTTTTCCAATACGCACACAAAATTTGTGAGGAAAGCTCCAATATAAAACATTTCCCCAAGATGTGAACTCAAACCCAAAATTCACTCAAAATGTGAATGATGATTTAATTCCCAAATAATGTAAACGTGGATACAACTCTATTATTCAAAATATCTAAAACACGGATGAGGCATAATACTCAACCCATAAATCATGGAAAACAATCCTTATATAAAACGCCACCAAAATCCTGGATAAAACTCAACACCCCAAAATAACCAATATAAACAATAAACAACATGAAGAGAAACCTAAGATAAAATGAAGAGAAAAGACAGAAAATGAAGAACACATCAAACTTTATCTTAAAATCGAAAGAGATAAGGATCTTACCACCACTAAATACTATTGGATCTTCCAATAACTTTCAACACTCACAATCTATCCTTGAAGAGCTCTAAAAAAACGAAACCATAGCAACTTGAATCACCAAAAACGGAGTAGAATTGAGAGATATATGAAGAAATGAAGATGGATGGCTGAAAATCGCGACTTTATGCTGCCTGGCGACATTGTCAGGCGACTTTGCCATGGCATAGTCGCATGGCATAGTCGCCCAGGGTGTACCGTGAGTTTTCCCTTGGTTGCGACTTTGCGAGGTGCGACTATGACACTGTCATAGTCGCCGGGCATTGTAGTGGGCCCGTACCAAAGCCTGAAACTCGACTTTTTCAACGCCAACACTCCCGATACTCTTAGGTACTCAAAGTAAAGACTTCCTAACATAAAACCTATAATTTATAAGTTATAACAACGTACATGGTGGCTTTTACTTACTGAAAGTTATGGGCGTTACAATCCTCCTAACCTTAGAATGATTTCGTCCTCAAAATCTAGTTCTTACACCAAGTACTTAAATGCTACACCCAACTTTTTGGATCTCCCCGATTCCGAAAAGTAGCTCGGTCCTTTCCTGCAATAGATACATTTTAACCCAAGAATTCCCCTGAACGTCAAAGTCTTGCAATTCCATGTTCCACTCCACACTCAAACTACAAGAGGAACGTGCGACGGTTTAAAGACATCACGCAGTATGGAGCTCCGGTCCGTTAAATATCTTGTTATTTACCCATCCCAAAGGGGTAATGATCCGATGACATATGTTTTCAGCCAACATCACTCTCATAAAACAACTAACTCTCTTTCCAAGGATGTGTTTCTAACCCAACTCAACCTTAATTGATATTTGATAACTACCTGACAAACCTGCCATGTTGTTTAACAAGCTGACTCTCATATCGCACATCAACATCGATACGTTACACTTATATCATAGTGAACATCTACTTTACTAAAATAGTTTCTAACCATATGGCTTCAGTTGTCTCCTAACCTTAGATGACCCATACGACCTTAACAGTGGCTTACGACTTCAACCACTCAACTCCACCACCAGTGCTTCAAGTAATTTCACTCTTAAGAATTCTTATCAACCTCTATCAGTTGTAATACTCTTCTCTTCTGTATCCAACATTTTGACACTTTCTCGCAACCGCTTATTCGACTACACCCATACTTACTATCCTCTAAGGAAGTACCTACTAATACGTCGGTATTTTAACCTTGATAAATCAGAGTCTCCTCAATAACAAATTTCCACTTAAAGTCTACCTCGACATTATCACTAAGTTCTCCAATAGTCAACATCATATACGATTCATCATCCTTTTCTAAATGAAATTTCCTAATAAATATATCAACACACTCTGAATTCGTACTCCTTCTTGTCACAAGATACGATCACCAAAAAAATCTACAAAATTCTGAATCCAACCGTTCATGCTATTCGACTTCCCTAATCCCCAAAACGTACAAATAGACTCCATAAGGAGTTGGTTATTCTCAAACCCATCAATAGCACAACTCCCATAATACGTCCGAGTACCAATCACCTAATCGACAAACTCCTTACCAAACAAGAAATTTTCATTCACTACAGCTACTTACCACAAATTAAGTTCCTTAAGTCATCACTTATTCCCCAATATCTTTTAGGGTACAACTATATTACTCTAGGTACCTCAACGGTTCTTGGGCTCAAAATCTAAAAGTTGGAACTTAACATTTACACAATGACCCAACCACAACGAAGCTTCACACGCGAGACTCACTTATCGAGCCTACCAGCAATAGACCAAGGATATTAACACGGTATCCCAAGAGTCTTACATATTCCTATGCAAATAATTGTCCAAACTTTCAAATTCAAGGGGTGTCGAAACGGATGGCTCACTACCATAGTTATCGAAGAATCCTACGAGTCCAATATTTCGGTGTCTAAAAGTACATCAACTTTTTAAACGGTACTACTCGAATTACAATACTACCACTCTCAAATTTGGAAAGAGAAACTAATTAAAGTTTCGATAAATACATCCAATAAAGGGTAAATTTCCTTTCTACAATTCAAAACTTGACAATCCCTCAATGATTCTAAGTTTACTTTGACAATAAATAATTCAAGTCTATACTAAGACTAAATAAGGCCGGATGTTACTAAAACCCAAAACGAGTTGCTAATACTAAAGTGCGAAATACTTCACCCAATAGTTACTCTCTTCTCGTACATCTATCTAGCATTCATTTCTTCACAGTGTCGCTAGTACCATACCCCAATGATAGTGGTTTTTATACACCAATAGACGTGTGCTAATTAAACCTCAAAGAAAGTATACAATGAGATCTAATGTCGTCATTCAAGTAATAAAGTGGTAAGAGCCACGTATCGTCCCACAGAGATTGGAGTAAAGGTGCAATAAAAGTGTAAGAAAAGAAATGATTTCAGATGACGAATTTGAAGATATTGTTTTGTTTGGAATTATCACAGATTGATTACACAAATAATAACAGAAAGCAAGGGTGCAAGATGTTGGGGTGAAGCTTAAATACAAATTCCAGCAGACAATGCTGTGGCAATGCTACAACATTTGTCTAGCAACAACTAAGTTCACCATCTACTTTTCAGGAAGCCCTTCCAGATCTTCATCATGCAATACTGATCTAGCTTTCAATCAAAACATTCCTGTAGTTGTATCAGGACTATCAATAGTATCAAATGATGCTTTCCAAGTATATGGATAAACAAATTACTTTGTTAAAAATCACTCTTCCGAGTTGACCCCATATCAGTTAAGTTGATGTGTTCTGAGTGGTCCACTCCTGATACCACTCTACACGTTTAACACCATGAAAAGTGATCAACTTACCAGGAATAATCAAGTCAAAAGACAGAGATGACAAATTTCTTTGTCAGTAGCTCTTCCAAGTCTTACTTCCTTTGTCATTCGGATTGACGTGCATATCAATGGTTCATTCCTAATGCCATCACACTTTAACACTTTCAAAGTGATAAAAAAACGTCAAGGAGTATATTGGATCTTTTATAAAACTTAACATGAAATGGTGAACATCATTATTGATAAACGATGTCCACCTTTCTTTGATTTAAACTCCACCCTTCAACCTTACACCCAAGCTATAGAAATTAGCAACTCATGCTTGAAAGTAAATTGCAATAAATGTAAAGAATAGAAATTAAGTGCATAACAGAAAAATAAATGGCAGAAATTAAAAGACAAGAATGTAAAGTGCAGAAATTAAAAGTAATAGAATGGAACAACAATGTTGTCAGTAATGCTGCAACACTCTATCACTATAGTTTGAGATGAGAAAAGAATTGAGGATTCAAAAGTAACTTGCAAAAAACTTGAAAATTAAACTACAGAGAGATTCACATCAGTTTTTAGCTGATGGAGGACTGAATTAAAACACTAACCATGCATCTCTATTTATACAAGCTACAGATGGTGAAAGGGTAATATCCAAAAGTAAATCTAAAAGGTACATAATAAGTACTATTGTCTTGCAAGCTTTGCACTTTAACTAAACTAGATGTACACATCCCATTACTTTCAAAACACATCAGATTTAATTCTTGACTAAGCTGGTTGGAATTGGATTGCTTAGTTTGCTCCAAAAGATAAGTTGCTAAGTCATCAATCCACTCCATCTTCTATAATCCAATGTTGTAGTAATGAGAGCAACAATAGCCTGCAACTAAGAACAAGTCAGCCATCGTAAGTGTTAAAAACAGGTAAAATCATATACTTAGCTCCATGAATTAAAAAGAGGAAAATAATGGAATAAAATGACTCAATGGTTGGGATAAAACAAAATAATCTATCTAAAAAGAGAGGAAAAAGGTACTTTATGCATTGAATAATCAATGCATATCACACCCTCAAATTTAAAGTGTTGCTTGTCCCCAAGCAACTAAAAGACATAAAAAAGAAATTGACTCAATTTTTGAAATTTTCTGCAAGATCTTGGCATTAAGTGCCCACACAATGTAGAACATATCCCATGCAATTCATAGCCTTTCATAAATCTCTAAGTATCCATTCATGCATATACGTGTGTATGAATCGTAGGCTAGCACCACTCTTCTCTTGTTTGACTCGATACAACCTACATTTAGGATCACTAGGGCTTGTAGGGTCACTCTTTTGGCAAATCTTTTCTCACATAACATTTTCTCTCAACAAAAGTTTTCAATTTTTGGCACTTTGTGCTCTTTTTTGTTGACTTTATGTGTTGGTCCTGAAGGGTTATACAAGTATTAAGTTTGTAGAAGGGAGGTTGAATACAAACACAAGTTTTTTTATCTTTCTAAATTGTTTTATTGATAAATCAAACAATTTACAGCTTGTTGTGGAATAAGACTAAGTACAAGAACTAATCTAAACAAACTATGAGAATCACACATATTTCTTTCACTAAGAAATAGAGAGAAAATAAGTTAGAAAATTAAGGATAATTTTCTAACGCACTAAGTAGGTCCAGGGATGACCATCTTCGAAATGAAGGTGTATTCCTCCTATTTATAGTACATGCATTTTATGCATGTCAGGAGGACTTTACACGTGTCAACATTTTGTTTGGATACATGCTTCTGACTTTTGCAAACATGCTTTGGGCCGCACGGTGAACAGTGTAGTGGCAAAGTGGTTTGTACGATCCTGGACAAAGGTATGTCCTTCTGACAAATCGTACAAAAGTGTGCAAGAGGATAAGACAAACATTTCTTGTAGATCAGGCTTCATGATCAGCGATCGCTGAGTTGATCTTCCATCAGTGAGGCTGATGTAAGTCAGCAATCGCTGAAGTCTTCTACTTGAAATCACGCGTGTTGTGGACTTGTCTTGGTTTCACTGATATCCGCATCAGATCATTAGTAGACTTGTCACTTGTTCATCATCTTTGTCTTCAATTCAGCAATGAACTCCTTTGTCACGAAACTTGTCTTCAGAGATTACAAATAAACATTTATAGATAAACAGTCAGTGATCATCAGCGATACTTGAACAGATTCAATTATCATTGATGTACATTTATCACTGATGTACATTTATCACTGAGAAATAATGAAGAACAATGGTTACCCATCAGGATACTGAACAGACTCAGTATGTTATCACTGATGGTGAAACACTTATACATATTGTTTACTTATAACTTTTCACTAAGTAATTCTAAGGGTCATCATCAAATCACCGAAGGGTTTGGATCTACAATCTCCCCCTATATGATGATGACAAAGCAACATAAGAAATTTGCTAAGTATAAAAACATAAGGATAAAGAGGACTCATAGATGCATGTCCCATTTACTGTTTTCAGGGATCTTTTTCAGTACTGATGGAGTAAAGTACTTCATTGAAATTTTCATTAAATCTTCGTAAAATATTACAAGGGTAGATGGAAAGTTACAAGTACAATGAAATAATTACAAGTATAAAAAGTTACACTGATAAAAAGAGGAATACAAAGAAGATCTATCAGCTAAATAGGTTCGTCTTTGAAGAGCAACTCGTTAAAGGCGTTTGTTTCTAGGATCATCCAATCAGAGACTACTTCACCCTGTTGTCTTCTGGCTTTGGCTTCATTCAACACTTGGGTCTTCAGGAAGAGTCCGGGTCTTGACATGTTACACCAGTAAACAAGGTCTCTGAGTTGATTCACTAGGAAGATAGGTAGTTCTGAGAAGCGTTGAAAGCACTTTTTATCATTCCATTCATAAAAGAAAATTCCGAGGGGATCACTGACCACTTGACCAAGGATGAAAGGTTCATCTGGTGGCAGTGATAGGTTCAGGGATGATAGGTCAGGAGGAGGTCCGAGAACTGCTTCCCTTGAGAATTCAATTCCGGTTTCATTTCAGATAGTAGGTGTTACGTGTGAAATATGTGTTTTAATCGCAGTGGGTTGCAAACTGTCCACAGCGGGAAGTGCAAGTGTACACTGTCCACTATGATCGTCACAGCAAGTAATAGTTGGTAAAATACCAGAATCGAATCCACAGAGACTGGACAATCAAGACAATACGGTTCTCATAAGCTCCTTTTACAAGTTTCAATTAGAGAGGAAAATAATACTTTGGTTTGGTTGGCGAAATAGTTACTTTGACGATTTTACTAAGGTTAAAAAGAGGAATGTAAGTTAGATTTTCCCTAGATTTTATACTAAATACTCGGTCCTAAAAGTGATCCTTGTATTCGAGGTAGGCATTTTCGCTAGAAAAATCCCGGTTACAAAATACTCACACCGTTAGATAAAAATCCCATACTCTTGGTATTTATTGTTTTGTCAATGGAAATCTCAAAAATGGACCTTTTCAGGTCTCGATGGAATGTGTAGAGACAAATACTCTAAGTGTTTTTAATACACAAATTAGCTTGCCTACTACTCCAGTGGGTTGAGATTTGCTCACTGTGCCGACCTCATTTTCGTAAGTGTCATAAGAATTCTTTCGAATCCCCTAGCATCATTCAAGCTTGTGTCACTACGTTCTACTTATTTCTAAGTTAAGAACTAGACTTTAGATCCTTGCAAGTGATCGGCTTGTTCGCATCCTTGGGTAAGTATCGAGAATGAATGACCAAAACAACAATATTCTAAGTATAAAGATTACTCAAGCATCTTTAATAAAATCCAGGTACTTCTCCTTCCTACATTCCAAAGGATGTTTAGCCCATAACTAAAGTAAAGAAAGCAAAAGAGTAGAAGTTGCACATAATAAAACTGAAAGTGACTTGAATTTAACCCACAGTGGGGAACGAGAATTCGTCCCTGTCACTCTGTACTTCGAACTATAACTTAAACTAAGAAAGTAAAATACAGTAAATGAAAGACTAAAACTAATGTGGTAGTTAAGAGAATTTAAGACTAAGCCAAGCATGTATTAAATGGCACCCAACACCTCCTTTATATACTAGGAGAAAGAGTTGGGTATTACACAACAAAATGGATTTGTCTAATGGATAAAGACTGCAGTACCATGAAAGAAATCAGCACCTTGGATAATCCTTTTACCCAATGGTCTCTTCACCTAGTCAACTTCTAAGTACAAAAGGTGTACTTGATGCTATCTTTAAGGAAACTACTTGTACTTCTCCAGCTCATATTGCCCTGCCATCTGAACCTTCTAAACTCCAGAATACTTGCATCCCAACTACTAGTTTCTTTTATCTTCTTGCTCTGCTCGAATAGTGGGGAACCGGAGTGGGCACAACAGTGGTCACTGCAGGATAAATCGTGAAAAATACCCAAATTCCACCAAATAATTTATTAAAGACTATGGTTCACTCTTTTTGCTCATTTTCGAGAATTGTACCAAGAATGGGGGTTTTGAGAGGTGAAATGGCTAAAATTTACGAAATAAAATGTAAAATAAAAGGAAATAATAACTCTAAAAATAGAGTTATCACAACCTCAAACTTAAACCATTACTTGTCCCCAAGTAATAAAAAGAAAGAATAAAAATAAAATTGTGCACTTATGAGTTTCAGGGACTTACCTATTTCTCACTTTGAATGGGTGTTGATCTCCTTCCTCCGATACTTCTTTCGGTTCCAAACTTTAAACTTCACTTTTGTACTTGACGAAATCTTTTCCTTGTTTACCATTAATCAATAGGGCTTTCTTGGGTTCGAAGGGTTTATGGCTTTGAATATTTTCCCAAGGGTTTTGGCAAGTATTTCCAAACATGGACCGGGGATCTCGCTTTGAGATTTTTATTTCAAGAAGTGGGTGTTTTGTATTTTGCAAGGGTAAGCACGTACACTTTCAGGCTTTATTTGGGTATGGCTATTTTTTCTTGAAAGTGGGTATTCTGATGGTCCAGAAAAGGCACACCATCTTTTTCGTTAGTGATACTCCATTTTTCTTCTGTTTTTGTATTTTTGTGTTTTTCTCTTCTTTCTTTTTTGGAGGTGGGTATGGCTTACCCACCTCAAACTTATAACCTCATAGTGTCCCCACTGTGGGAAGACTGGAAGTCACTCTAGAAGTTCCTACCTCAAACTTAAAATTGCACAGTGTCCCCACTGTGACATGGAAATAGGGATGAACGAGGTGTTTTGGTGTAACGTCCCAAAAATTACAAGCAAATTTAAATTTTTAAATAAACAACTCATTTATAACAACTCATTAAATGAATCCCAACGTTTCGTTTGCAAACTCATAATTATTAACTTTATAATAAAAATACAGCGGAATAAACGTTTAATTATTAAAACCATAAAACAACCAGCTCTCCTCGCGCGCCAGTGTGTACTTGTCACGCCTTGAAGCCGCTCGGACCTGAAACCACAGTTTATTGGGAAAGGGTAAGCACAAAGCTTAGTGAATTCCAACACATGCGCAGATAGGAATTATATACACATCACCCCTATCCGCACATAAGCAACAACATCACAGTTACATAAAACGAGTAAACGTCTACAAGTAATTATGTATCCAACACCTCAGTACCATCGAGGCCTCGGTCCCACCGAATTGTAATGTAACCAACACCTCAGTACCATCGAGGCCTCGGTCCCACCGAATTGTAATGTAACCAACACCTCAGTACCATCGAGGCCTCGGTCCCACCGAATTGTAATGTAACCAACACCTCAGTACCATCGAGGCCTCGGTCCCACCGAATTGTAATGTAACCAACACCTCAGTACCATCGAGGCCTCGGTCCCACCGAATTGTAATGTAACACATTTATACCAAGCATTCAAACCAATCAAATATTACACACCACAAACAACTAGTTCACACCACAAAGACAGTAGTACATACAAACTATTATGACATGCATACAACCCCTAACTACACAGTGAGAGAACTCACCTCGAATGCGCGCCCAACTTAACAACACAATTCAAGCTCCACAAATACGGTCACTTCCCAGCACCTAAATGCATGTTAAAACGTGTCAATACGAGACCCGGACCCTATGACACGACACACGCTTAAACCGTCACTAAAACTAACTTCCGTTCACCCAAAACAGGTCTGTTCGGGACCTGTTTCGACCCCTTTAAACCCAGAAAATTCCCAATATTATTTCATGACCAGAAAGTACTCTGAGTTAGGGTTCCAAGGACATATTATACGCCTCCTAACGATTTTTCTACAATTTACTACGGATTTTACAAAAACAGATTCCAGAACAGCGAAATTCAGCACCTTTCAGTATAAAACGACAATTTGACCCATGCTACGTCCCGAACTGGGTTTTGCACAAAACACAGAAAAGTTTCTAGACTCAAAAAGGGAACCTTTGACACCGGTTTCACCCCAAACCGAGTTACGAGCAGAAAGTTATGATTTTCGCAAGATCAGGGCAGATTCCAGAAATTTTCACATGAAATGACGAAACACCGAACTTGCGACCACTTTTTCGTCCAGTTAGAGGCCGAACCAGTTTTCCGCTAAAACACGGAAAACGTGCCCGACCCCGAACTTGAACCGTGGGCGCCAGTTTCGGCTCAAACGGAGTTACGATGGAAAAGTTATAGCCGTCGCAAAAACAGTGGCTGCACCATTTTCCACATGAATTGATGATTATAAAAACGACGGTTTTAACGAAGCGGCTTAAACGATTAAGTCAAGGCTTAACGGATCCTACAGTGATTATTAATAAGACATGGCCACGCACCACCCTCTGCCCTCCGGCAGTGGTGGTCGCCGGCGGCGGTGGTTTAACGGTTGAAGGCGACGAAAGGAAAACGAAACGGAAACGGAACCTTACCTCGAGACGACTAGCAGCGGCGCACGAACCCGACACCTTTTCTCGCTGAACCCTCTCTCGCTACACCTCTCTTCCTCTCGCCGGCAGCGGATCACGGCGGCAGGGAAAACAGGAAAGAAAACTGGTCTTGTTTGCTCTTCCTTGCGTGCGGCACGAACCAAAAAAAAAGAAATGGGTGCTTAAGGGTTTTTTTTTCTTTTTCTTGATTTTCTTTCTCCTTCCTTCTTCACGGCACACAACAAAAAAATATATTACTCCTCTACAAAATGATGCATGGGCCGAAACCCAATATGGGTTTTTGGCCTTTGACACAAATGGCCCTTCAACTTGCAAGCCTCTCACTCCTAACCAAAAATTACGATATTTAACGATTTGACCCAACTCGACTAACCCCGCTTACGGAAACCACAATACTCGAACTTAAAAGAAAAATAATTAAGACTAATAAATTACATACCGGGATACGGGCTTTACAACTCTCCCCCACTTGGATTAGACTTCGTCCTCGAAGTCTCTGCCTACGAATAGCTCCGGATAGTTCTCCCGCATATCATTCTCGGGTTCCCAAGTCCACTCAGAACCCTTTCTGAGTTACCACTGGACTTTCACTAACTGGAACCTAATTTCTCACACCGTCTAAGAATTTCCCGAAAACTTCCTTACTAACAACACCCCTTCAAGAACACTGAAAACGCGATTGGAAGAACACTCCAACAATCGGAATCATTCCTAGTTAAATGACTTCGGTTGTCTCCCAACCTTAGATGATTCATACCTCCCGATTAAATTTTTCAAGCTCTAACCATTCTAAAGATGCTCACCAATATACCCTACAGGATACTCGAATCCAATCATTCCTACCATTAACTGCCGATTAACTTCTACGAGTTCTACTAGACTCCCAAAATTCACAATGAATCACATTAACAAACATCGGCCCCCCCGCCGAATATCGGTCCAACCGAATAAATACAACCATCGGCCCAGCCGAATATCGGTCCAACCGAATAAATACAAACATCGGCCACCCGCCGGACATCGGTCCAACCGATTACAATAACAAACATCGGCCACCCGCTGAACATCGGTCCAACCGATTACAATAACAAACATCGGCCACCCGCCGAACATCGGTCCAACCGGTTACAATAAATCACATAAGCGTGGTATTATCCTAGACACTAACACACACGTAGGTCATTCCACCATAACCATTCATCACAAGTGATCATTTCAGGGTTACTACTACCATTACCATGATTATCTTAAAATCGGCTACAACTCTCCGATTATACTAAAGGTGTTTGGCCTCAAGCCCAAAAGTCGACACCTAAATATACCACTTACCTCAAAAGGTCCTACGCATTTATTCTCTTTAATAACAAAGGGCATCAATCCCTTAACCGATACTATCCGGCCTACAATACTAACGCGCGTGGAATACCTACCTTCCACCGTCGACGTATCATCCACACTTGCTCTACGAAGCCAAGTCACACCGTATCGAGGATACACCTTGACGTCTACCTCCCAGGTAACGCCTCAAGACCCAGCACCCCGGAACTACCTCCCAGGTAAGTGCCCACAACTATATCCTCCTAGTACCTACTGGAAAGTCTAGGTTAAAACACATGAATACCGGGGTCCCACCCCGAGATACCCAACCGACCATTACCAACGACTGACTAACGTGTCTAAGGATCCAAAGCAAACAGCCTACCAACAACATGCCTATTCCGGATTGACTCACTCATCCAAACATGTAAACACTCAACGTGCAAAGAATGCCAAACGGTGCGACAAAAACAACTCATCAACTAGACTCCACATCGAGCCACTAAAATCGGGCAATTGGCCCATGACTAACTCCAAGTCACAACCGAGCAAAACGCTCCACGCTTGCTAGACCCATAAGTCGGTCAAAAATGCGTTTAAATAAAGTCTAAGCAAGCAATACTCTGAAATCAACCTTAGTCTCAGACTCAACACGGGTTAAACAAAAGAGTTTTCCAAAAGGACTCACACCCTAAAAATTCTCGAAATGACACATGACACTTAAAAGCACATTTCCCTAAATGGTTTACAAAATCATTTACAAAATATTTTCAACATCAGGATTTTCATCTCAAAAAGACCGTAAGCAAGAAAACTACTATTACCAGGTCGGTAATTACGCAATAATGGACACGCTCGTCCCACATAGGAAAATCATGTTGAAAATCGTTCCATTGCAGTTCGGTTTACTCACACAAAAGCAAAGCGTAATAAATAATATCTTTAAAATGAACCGTCTCGATTCCAGTATGGATTGACTCATGACGTGCACTTAAAGTAACCGCTTGACCTTAAACAGGGTGCGACAAAGGTGTGCACATAATTCGAAATAAGTTTCACGACATTTGATTAAAAAAATTCTTCTTTTTAATCATAAAATGACGTGGCACAGGGTGCTTCACAAATTTTCGCGCGTCAGCTAATCACACAAAACGATGACACGGTTTACAACTATATTTTGTTAAAACACAACTGTCTCGTGTAATTTTCAAACTTGAAGACAGAAACCAGTCCGCTTCTTATTAATTGGAAATATCGACTAAAACCTCATAAAATCTCAAACTGGGGGCAGGCATGCAAGCTTGTAACACTTCCTCAAGTTTCGTACTTGGGACATGTAACGTCAAAACATTATAGTTTAAAAATGTATTTATCGAAATTGCTCAAAATACTCGTTTCCTCCAAAGCAAAAGTTTTTAATTTCCAAAAAGAAATGATCAGTAATTCTAAATTAACCGAATGTCAAAAATCTACGCATTTATATTTCCAAAATATAACACATTGTATCGTATGCATGATGTTCACAACATTAAAACACTCCTTGGATCAAATGGTCTTTCATTTCGACAGAAAGGAACTAAAACATTTTCATGCACGACTCGTTTATCAAAATGTCGAGAACAAAGGTTACCCCAGTACGCATACCCCTAAGTCGATAAATCGCATTTTCATCGAAATGTCAATAAAACCTTTAGCTGACTGAAAAGCGCACTAAACAACTCCTTATGAAATGTTACCAAAATTCCTCCATGCACCACTTATGTCACGCATGAATCAATCCACACACTGAACTATTTGCAATAAAATACTTAGTAACACAAACTCTCGAAAGAAAAGTTAAGCGACACAAGAATTCCAAACTCATTTTAAACAAATCACCAACAAAATTTGTAACTCTCGTTATAAAAAAGGTTTCATGCACTTTCAAAACCATAATTCGACATCTTGTGTGTGTGCTAAACATTTACCAAAATTCCAAAGCACAATCCATATAAGGATTGGAAACACAACAATTAGTTAATGCAATCCTATTTTCAAAATAGACTTTGTGCATGACTCAGTCGGCATTCGATGTCTCGACTCATATCCCTCCAAAACTCCCCGATCCACAATCGTCCTCCGGACATTTAAATCTCTTAAGGCAAGTTGGGAAATCACATCAAATCATCTTACGGGTTTTCCTCAAATCAAAGTCGGCTCAAAAGCCTATGATTCTAGCACAATTGCCAATTTTTGACCCGAAATGGTCTACTTAAAACAAACCACATCCTTATCGTCACCCCAAGTGATTGATACTAGACACGTCCTTCTATCCCAACGACTACTAGTTTAGAACCTTCATCACTACCCCAACGATCATCACCTCAAGCCAATCAAGTACACACCTGTACTAGCAGGTTTACTATAGTTGTTCCTCCTTGTGATGGCTATTCTGGGTAGATATTACAACGCGTTATTAGCACATAATAACTCACACTAACAACGCTCACACTCAACTCCTTGGATTCCTCGTGACTTCCCCGACTCGAGCATTGATCCTGTGCTTCCGGTAGTAGGAGCTCTACTACTACCATCCACACCTATCATCACCCGTTCCGAGTTCCATCCCAAGGGGTCCAAGTAGTTTCTCGCCGAAACTAAACACATATGCCCGCACCGGCATATGTACTCACTCTTCCTAGCTCCCTAGGAATTCCATCTCAACCACTACCCTTGCTACTACCGAATCCCTACTAATTCCGACGAGTCGCCTCGTGAACGCACAGTCGTATACAGTGTAATAAGCACCAAGCAGTTTAGCATACATACTCCTATGTTCTAGAAAGCAATCTAGCACACATACTCATACATAAACACCCTTCCCAGCTCTCTAGGAACTTCCTCTTATCCCACTACCCTTGCTACTACCGAATCCCTACTAATTATAACGAGTGACCTCGCGAATACCCGATCATATGCAGTGCGAAATAAATAGACATTCGAATACAAGATTCTATCCTAGAACGGTTGGACTCAAACAAGAGCTGCGCAATAGAACTAAATCAAATATTCTAAGGCTATAAATCTCTTACTGCATACAACCTAGAGGGCATCCACTTAGTAACCTATCATAATTAGCATAAATTCCTAATAGCAAGCAGTACAACATACATCATAGTGTCAACAACAGGCAATCTAGCATGCATACTCTATGATCTAGAAAGCAATAAAACACTAAGTACTGTACCTTTCCCCTTTGGCTCCGGCTGACTGTACACACTGCGCCTCCGATCACCGTTCCTCGAACGGGTCTTTACTTTTTCTTTTGTCTCCAAAAAGATTTAATAAAGAATTTGAAAATTTCCCAGCCGCAACTTGAGACCAAACACACCGAGGTGCGTTTGATTCACTCAAGCTGTGCTCTGATACCAAGTTGTAACGTCCCAAAAATTACAAGCAAATTTAAATTTTTAAATAAACAACTCATTTATAACAACTCATTAAATGAATCCCAACGTTTCGTTTGCAAACTCATAATTATTAACTTTATAATAAAAATACAGCGGAATAAACGTTTAATTATTAAAACCATAAAACAACCAGCTCTCCTCGCGCGCCAGTGTGTACTTGTCACGCCTTGAAGCCGCTCGGACCTGAAACCACAGTTTATTGGGAAAGGGTAAGCACAAAGCTTAGTGAATTCCAACACATGCGCAGATAGGAATTATATACACATCACCCCTATCCGCACATAAGCAACAACATCACAGTTACATAAAACGAGTAAACGTCTACAAGTAATTATGTATCCAACACCTCAGTACCATCGAGGCCTCGGTCCCACCGAATTGTAATGTAACCAACACCTCAGTACCATCGAGACCTCGGTCCCACCGAATTGTAATGTAACCAACACCTCAGTACCATCGAGGCCTCGGTCCCACCGAATTGTAATGTAACCAACACCTCAGTACCATCGAGGCCTCGGTCCCACCGAATTGTAATGTAACCAACACCTCAGTACCATCGAGGCCTCGGTCCCACCGAATTGTAATGTAACACATTTATACCAAGCATTCAAACCAATCAAATATTACACACCACAAACAACTAGTTCACACCACAAAGACAGTAGTACATACAAACTATTATGACATGCATACAACCCCTAACTACACAGTGAGAGAACTCACCTCGAATGCGCGCCCAACTTAACAACACAATTCAAGCTCCACAAATACGGTCACTTCCCAGCACCTAAATGCATGTTAAAACGTGTCAATACGAGACCCGGACCCTATGACACGACACACGCTTAAACCGTCACTAAAACTAACTTCCGTTCACCCAAAACAGGTCTGTTCGGGACCTGTTTCGACCCCTTTAAACCCAGAAAATTCCCAATATTATTTCATGACCAGAAAGTACTCTGAGTTAGGGTTCCAAGGACATATTATACGCCTCCTAACGATTTTTCTACAATTTACTACGGATTTTACAAAAACAGATTCCAGAACAGCGAAATTCAGCACCTTTCAGTATAAAACGACAATTTGACCCATGCTACGTCCCGAACTGGGTTTTGCACAAAACACAGAAAAGTTTCTAGACTCAAAAAGGGAACTTTTGACACCGGTTTCACCCCAAACCGAGTTACGAGCAGAAAGTTATGATTTTCGCAAGATCAGGGCAGATTCCAGAAATTTTCACATGAAATGACGAAACACCGAACTTGCGACCACTTTTTCGTCCAGTTAGAGGCCGAACCAGTTTTCCGCTAAAACACGGAAAACGTGCCCGACCCCGAACTTGAACCGTGGGCGCCAGTTTCGGCTCAAACGGAGTTACGATGGAAAAGTTATAGCCGTCGCAAAAACAGTGGCTGCACCATTTTCCACATGAATTGATGATTATAAAAACGACGGTTTTAACGAAGCGGCTTAAACGATTAAGTCAAGGCTTAACGGATCCTACAGTGATTATTAATAAGACATGGCCACGCACCACCCTCTGCCCTCCGGCAGTGGTGGTCGCCGGCGGCGGTGGTTTAACGGTTGAAGGCGACGAAAGGAAAACGAAACGGAAACGGAACCTTACCTCGAGACGACTAGCAGCGGCGCACGAACCCGACACCTTTTCTCGCTGAACCCTCTCTCGCTACACCTCTCTTCCTCTCGCCGGCAGCGGATCACGGCGGCGATGACGGTGGTTCACGGCGGCAGGGAAAACAGGAAAGAAAACTGGTCTTGTTTGCTCTTCCTTGCGTGCGGCACGAACCAAAAAAAAAGAAATGGGTGCTTAAGGGTTTTTTTTTCTTTTTCTTGATTTTCTTTCTCCTTCCTTCTTCACGGCACACAACAAAAAAATATATTACTCCTCTACAAAATGCTGCATGGGCCGAAACCCAATATGGGTTTTTGGCCTTTGACACAAATGGCCCTTCAACTTGCAAGCCTCTCACTCCTAACCAAAAATTACGATATTTAACGATTTGACCCAACTCGACTAACCCCGCTTACGGAAACCACAATACTCGAACTTAAAAGAAAAATAATTAAGACTAATAAATTACATACCGGGATACGGGCTTTACATTTGGGGATGCAAAAAGGGTTGTGTTTGGATGCGAAAAATGGCCTAAATCATTTCACGGGACAAGCTGAGATTTGTACTTACAAAAGTGACCTTTTTAAGTCGGAAGCCGAAAGTTGTACCTTGAAATGGAAACGAGATTAAACAAGCATTCAAACAACAAATACGTTAGTACCCAAAAGTACCTACCGAGCGGTAGGATTTCATGCATTACGAACCAAAATAAGAATTCAGCAAAGTGTCAAAAGCCTAGCCATATGCATAAAATCAAACCAAACAGAAATTAAAATTGTTTTAGGGAGCATCATGAGTGGAAACCAAAGTTTTAACAAACCATTCAATGGGTTGGGGTTTGTTGCGGTGAACTGTCACCAGAGTCCTCACTAAACTCATCTTCACTTTCATTGGAGGGGCAAATACCTTCTGGAAATTCAGGGAGCTGTGCGGCCAATTCGGGATTAGCTTCTTGCAACATCTGGTTCATAACTATGTCTCTATCCCTCGTGTACATCCAAAAGGATTTGGTGGCTCGGTTGGCATGCTTCTGCTGAGCCTCCATTAGTTCAATGCGATAGGTGAGAGATGTCAAAGCTTGCAAAATGGCTGTTAGGGGGTTGCTTGTGCTTGCGGTTCCTGCAGTGGGTTTGTGGAGTGGGATACTAGCAGTTCTCACAGTGTGCTCATCAGCGATCCTCATAGTGGGATTAGCACTCCCCATAGTGGGATCATCATCGACATGCTCTCGGGGAGGAGTGGTGATTGCTCGGCCCATTTTGCGTATGGTTGCCACACTGATATTGCTTGTTGAAACAAGCCACTGATCATCTTTTTACGGGTGCGGGCTTGATGAATGACAGCGTGCATAACAACTCCCAGATTGATCTTTTTCCCAGTGAGGATGCAAAACAGTAAGGCACACTTGTGCATTGAAAGAGTCGTATCATGCGATGTTGGGGACAAAGAGGCACAGAGGAATTGGAACCACACAGCGGCCTCAGTAGTGAGGGAGCTAGCGTGCAGACACTTCCTCTGACCGTCTTTATCCCATGTCTTCCCTTCAACTGCTATTTCTTTCAAAATAAGATCCTCATTTGCCGGGGTCATTTTCTTCAAAAACTGTGTAAAATCACAAACTGCCGGGATCCTTCCTAGGACCCGATTAATTGCATCTGCTGAATAGCTCACGGTTCGACCCCGGACTTTCACAATGGGGTCCTTCTTTTGGGAAGCCTCAGCGTAAAACGCCCGCACCAACGAGGCATTTGCTCGACGATTGGCAGATGCCAATGTCGACCAATCTTGCACTAAAATTCTATTTTTCACAAACGAGTTGGCCTCTATAAAGTCGGGGTCGAAACCCCTCTCTAAGTTCAGCTTTTGATTTGAAATAAAAGCATAGTGGGCTGCTACTAAGGGAGTTGTGAACTGCCTAGGCACCCCACTGGGGGCATGTTCAGTCCCCACAGTGGAATGGTGTGGGTTTTCAGATGGCAATTATTCACTCCCTGCATCAATTTCCACAGAAGATGAACTCAAAGAGGGTTCGAGACCCTTACCTTTCCTCGATGATTGTCTTCACGGCTTTTGGGTTGGTGACTTCTGCTGCATGGTCACCCTTGACCTGGTGACCATTCCTCTTTTCCTCATAGCCCGAGTGATGGGGTTCTCCCCACTGTGGGCACCCTTCCGCAGCGCTTCCATATCCACGGTATTGTCCATTTGACTGTAATGGTGTTGGTACTCTTCCTCAACCTGCCTTCTCAACTTCTCTTCTTCATCGAACACTTCAGCCTCTGCCCTCTTTCTTTCTTCCTCGAATATCCTCTCTTTCTCAGCCTTAATCCTTGCTTCTTCCAATCTCTTTTCTTCCTCCTCTTTTCGCACCCTTTCCTCTTCCTCTCGCCTCCTTTTCTCGACTTCTTCTTTTCTTTTTCGAATGTCAGCAATTCTTTGGTTGTACTCCTCTTCCAATCTCCTTTCTTCTTCCTCGGCTTGCAATGCCTCTTCATCGAAATGGCTAGAACTGGAGTCCGCCACGTTTGATGAAGAAACACCCCTTGGACTCCCCTGCTTGGACGAACCCGTATCTGGAACATCAGTGACTATCGGATTTTCGCCGGAGATCGGTGGCGGTTCGTTTAGGTCGCCAGTCACAGTTTCTGGCGGGTGGTCGTCGGTGGTTCTGCGGCGGACCGCCGGGCGTGTGGGTGCATCGGGGTGGTTATTAAACCTTTTGCTTCTAGCCATTGTTTAGGGTTTTAGGAAGGTTTTTTTTTGGTTTGGCTTCGTGAGAGAGAGAGATGAAGAGTGTAAGTATTTTGTAGAAAGAGTGGTTTTGTTTTGAATAGGAAAAAGGGTTTTCTTTTGGTTAGTATGGGAGGGAACGGTTGCTTTTGGAGAGAGAGAGAGAGATTAGAAATGATAGTTTTTCTTGGAAAATGGCGAGACTAGGACAAGTGGCAGCAAAAGGTGACCTTTGTGTAAGTAAAAGTTGATAGATGTCAGCCTTGGGCCCCCCAAAAAACCGTCCCTTCTTATGTCAGACCGGGAGTGGGGAGCGCAGGGACTTGCTCCTGCTCACTGCGAAGATTTTTCCTCCAAAAAGTGGCACTTTCTCCTACACACATTAAAACAAACTACCCTGCAGAATTAAAAAGACCAAAAATAATAAAAAAGACAGCAAACAACTGAAATAAAATATTTACAAGTGGTCCCGATGTTTCTTAACCATAGTGGGGTGGAAAGTGGGATGGAATGTGGGCACTCTCATTCAGAAAATGTTTCACCCTCTGCCCATTGACTTTAAAGATTTGACCAGACTGTGGGGACTTCAACTCTACTGTTCCAAAGGGACTTACCTTGACAATGGTGTATGGTCCTGTCCAACGTGATTTTAGCTTTCCTGGAAAGAGTTTAAGACGGGAATTGAACAATAATACCTGTTGTCCCTCCATGAACTCCCTATGGTTGATTCTTTGATCATGCCACATCTTGGTCTTTTCTTTGTACAACTTTGCGTTTTCATAAGAGTGGTAACGCAACTCTTCTAACTCATGCAATTGTAAACTCCGCTTAATTCCTGCAGCATCCTCACTCATGTTAAGCTCCTTTAGAGCCCAAAATGCCTTGTGCTCCAATTCAATCGGTAAATGGCAAGCTTTGCCAAAAACCAATTTAAACGGAGACATTCCCAAGGGAGTTTTGTAGGCCGTGCGATAGCCCCAAAGAGCATCATTGAGTTTGGTTGACCAATCTTTACGGTGCGGTTTAACAACTTTTTCCAAAATTCCTTTGATTTCTCGGTTTGAAAGCTCGGCTAAACCGTTGGTTTACGGATGGTATGCGGTGGCCACTCTATGATGTATGTCATATTTAGAAAGGACCGAGGCCATGACTTTGTTTACAAAATGGGTGCCTTCGTCACTAATCAATGCCCGTGGTGTTCCAAATCGAGTGAAAATATTTTTATGCAAAAACTTTACCACGGTATTGGCATCATTAGAATGACACGCAATGGCTTCCACCCATTTTGAAACATAGTCTACCGCAACCAAGATATAAAAATTATTATTGGAATTTGGAAAGGGTCCCATGAAATTAATCCCCCAAACACCAAACAGTTCTACCTCTAGAATGTTGTTAAGAGGCATCTCGTTCCTTTGCGAAATGTTCCCGGTGCGTTGACATTGCTCACAATTTTTCACAAATTCATACGAGTCTTTAAACACAGTGGGCCAAAAGAACCCACTTTGCAAGATTTTTGCAGCAGTGCAGTTTCCACCAAAGTGGCCACCGTAGTGGGATGTGTGACAACCATGGAGTATTTGATGTTGCTCACTCCCGTGGATACAACGCCTCAATATTTGGTCCGTCCCTATCTTATATAAGAACGGGTCATCCCAAACATATTGTCGTATATCATGTAAAAACTTTTTAAATGGTTGTCCACTCATCCCGTGGGGTTTCAGTCCACTTGCTAAGAAGTTTGCAATGTCAGCATACCAAGGAATATTATTTTCGAGATGTTGGGCTGATAACAATTGTTCATCGGGAAAATTCTCTCTAACCGGAGTGGGATCAACAGTGCCCACTATCTTCTCGAGCCAGGACAAATGGTCAGCTATCTGATTGCTTGTTCCTTTTCTATCAACGATCTCAAGGTCAAATTCTTGTAGCAATAAAACCCACCTAATCAAGCGAGGCTTGGAATCAGCCTTGTTGATCAAGTATTTTATCGCTGCATGATCCGTGTGCACTATGACCTTCGTCCCTATCAAGTATGACCTGAAACGATCAAAAGCAAACACCACCGCAAGTAATTCTTTTTCAGTTACTGTGTAATTAATCTGAGCTTCAATCAGTGTTTTACTTGCATAATAAATGGGGTGAAAAACTTTGTTTTTTTTCTGTCCGAGAACAGCCCCCACAGCCCAATCGCTGGCGTCACACATCACTTCGAATGGGAGTGACCAGTCAGGAGTGGTCACTAAGGGTGCTGTGACTAAGGCTTCCTTGATTGTTTCAAAAGCATTTCGGCATTCTTTTATAAAAATGAAATCTTTTTCGTGTTGTAACAGGTTGCATAAGGGTTTTGTTATTTTCGAAAAATCTTTGATGAACCTCTTATAAAAACCCGCATGACCCAAAAAACTCCGAATGCCTTTTACAGTTGTGGGTTCGGGAAGTTGTGCCACTACCTCAAGCTTGGCTTTATCGACTTCTAACCCTCTTTTTGAAATAAGATGGCCTCGGACAATACCCTCTTCTACCATAAAATGACATTTTTCTCAATTTAAAATAAGGTCGTGGGTCTCACATCTCACTAGGCTTTTCTCTAGATTTCCTAGGCAGTTGTCAAATGATGTCCCTATCACAAAAAAGTCATCCATAAAAACTTCTATGGTGTCCTCAATCATGTCAGTAAAAATGGCCATCATACAACGTTGGAAAGTAGCTGGGGCATTACACAATCCAAATGGCATCCTCCGGAATGCAAAAGTACCGTAGGGACAAGTAAAAGTGGTCTTTTCTTGGTCCTCGGGGGCGATATGGATTTGGTTGTATCCGGAGTATCCATCTAGAAAACAATAAAATTCCTTTCCCGCTAACCGATCAAGCAATTGGTCGATGAAAGGTAGGGGGAAGTGGTCTTTCTTAGTGGCCAAGTTGAGTTGTCTATAGTCCATGCAAATTCTCCACCCCGTTACAGTTCTAGTGGGAATGAGCTCGTTCTTTTCGTTCTTCACTACGGTTGTCCCTCCCTTTTTAGGGACACATTGGATGGGGCTTACCCAACTACTACTAGCTATTGGGTAGATGATACCGGCGTCTAACCACTTCAAAACTTCTTTCTTAACTACCTCCTTCATTATGGGATTCAACCTTCTTTGAGGTTGGACTTTTCCAGGGTGGTCACTCTCCAAGTTAATCTTATGTTGACATAAAGAGGGGTTAATACCTCTAATGTCCGCTATGGTCCAACCAATTGCTTTCTTATGCTTCATCAACAAATCAATCAGACGTTGTTCTTGGTTCTCGCTAAGTTTGGAGGAGATAATAACGGGAAGTTTATTATCCTTAGCGAGATAAGCATATTTCAAGTGGAAAGGCAATGGTTTAAGCTCTAACTCGGGAGGGTGTTCTATTAAAGGGGGTTGAACATTTCTGTCCTTAAAATCCAAAGGTTCAAAGGCTGCCACTATTTCGTTACACTCATCCTCAAAAGTGTCATCACTCTCAAGGTCAGAGTGCTCACTCTCACTCCCCACTGTGGGCACTGTGTCAAGACTGTAGGATTCATAAATCGAACTTAAAGCAAAGCAGTCTTTGGTGTCTATATACTTAAGGGATTTGAAGACATTGAATGTTACTTCTTGGTCATTAACTCTCATTGTGAGTTCTCCTTTGTGCACATCAATCAAAGTTCGTCCGGTTGCAAGAAACGGATGTCCTAAGATGATTGGGATTTCTTTATCGGCCTCATAATCTAGAACTAGAAAATCGGCTGGGAAGATAAATTTATCCACTTGGACCAAAACGTCTTCTATTTTACCCTTTGGGTAGGCAATGGACCGGTCGGCTAGTTGTAATGTCACGGTTGTGGGTCTAGCCTCCCCAATACCTAACTTGTTAAAAATAGACAATGGCATCAAATTGACACTAGATCCTAAATCACAGAGTGCTTGACCTACTTCTTGTCCTCCTATTGTGCATGGAATGGTGAAACTACCCGGGTCTTTCAATTTAGGTGGAATCTTGCTAGTAAGGAGGGCACTACATTCTTCGGTCAAAGCCACAGTCTCAAACTCACCAAACTTTCTCTTTTTGTTCAAAATATCTTTTAAAAATTTAACATAGCTTGGCATTTGCTCGAGAGCCTTTACCAAGGGTATGTTAATGTGAAGTTGTTTAAAAATGTCTAAGAATTTTTTAAATTGAACATCGACATTTTTAGGCTTCATTCTTTCAGGAAAAGGAATACTTCGTGGGTCAATTTGAGCTGACTGTGGTATTGGCATTGGAATAGTAGGTCTTGGAACAGGTCCAAAAGTGGGAAGGTCAGGGATGTCGTTCCCCACTGTGGGGATGACAGTGACTTGAGGAGTGCCCACTGTGGGAATCACAGTGGGTATTTGAGGCGAATCATCAGACTCGAAAACGATATCTTTCAGATCCTTTCCACTCCTAAGTGTGATGGACTTGACATGTTCAGATCCTTTTCCTATCACCCTAGCATGCTCGGTATCACTAGGTAACGTCCCTGGTGGTCTATTCTTAACTTCGACGGCTAGTTGTCCTACTTGAGTCTCTATGTTCCTAATGGCTGCTTGAGTTTGATTCATAAAACCCTTGAGAATTGATTCAATCGATTGTTGAGCCTCAGCTGGTTGATTGGATCGTGGTTGGTATTGTTGTGAGGATTGCCCTTGGTGAAAGTTCTGTGGGTGCTGCCCACTGTGATGTTGGGACTGGCCACTGTGATGTTGCTGAAATCCAGGGGGATTGTGTAGTCTTTGCTGGGTATGACTCGCCCCGTGGGGTTGGAGTCCTGGATTACCAACCCAAGAGAAATTTGGGTGATTTCTCCAACCTGGATTATAAGTCTGCGAGTATGGGTTGTTTCTTGGATTTGTCCCTATAACATTAACGGCTTCGGGATTTGCTGGACAATAGTAAAAAAGATGCTCCTCTCCACAGAGGGAGCAGTTTTCGGCTAGATGAGTTGCAGAATTGACTTGGCCTCTATTTTGGTTCAAAACGATTTTTGTTAAGGCCACTAACTGCGCATTCATGGTTTTGAGCGCTTCGGAATCGATGGTGGTGGTCTTTGGTACTACTGCTCTAGGATTGGACCACTCGGTATTGTTGTTGGACACTTTTTCTAAGATTTGATATCCTTCATTGTAGGTTTTACTCGTGAATGTTCCACCGGCTGTTGCATCTAAGATGATTTTGGCTGCATTGGAAAGACCATTGTAAAAGGTTTCCAATTGGATGCAATGTGGGATGCCATGATGCGGGCATTTTCGAAGTAAATCTTTAAATCGTTCCCATGCATCCGAAACAGCCTCATCTTCTTCTTGTCTAAACAAAATTAAATCATTTCGAAACCTTACATTCCTCGTTGGAGGAAAGTATTTTTGCAAAAAATTATCGGCAAGTTCTTGCCAAGCGGTTATCGAGTGAGGTGCATGCGAGTTCAGCTATGACTTTGCCTTATCCCTTAGTGAAAAAGGAAAAAGTCTTAGTCTTAATGCTTCATCACTCACACCTTGTAACTGAAAGGAATTGGTCATTTCTAAGAAAGATTTTAAGTGCGAGTGCGGATCTTCAGATGGTGATCCTCCAAACTGACCCATGGCTTGGATCATTTGAAACATCACCGGTTTGAGTTCAAAATGGTTTGCAACAATGCTGGGCCTTAGAATCCCGGAGCTTAAGTCGTTAGCTCCGGAAGTAGCGTAATCCCGTATTTTTCGATCTTTGCTATCGGCAATCGTCACTGTGGTCTCCACTATAGGTGGTGGTATTGCTGCCATGTTTACAGTGGGGATCACAGGGGGTTGTCGATTTGTGTTCTTGTTTTTACGTCTTCTTCGAAAAGTTTTCTCTATTTCAAGATCGATTGGTACCAAAGGTTCGTGTTGTTGCCGTGGCATGCAACACGAACAACTTAGAAAAATGAGTTACTCGGGCTCGAACAAAAACTAATGTCTTGAGATTTAAAATCACGCCAGTCCCCGGCAACGGCGCCAAAAACTTGTTACGTGCGAAATATGTGTTTTAATCGCAGTGGGTTGCAAACTGTCCACATCGGGAAGTGCAAGTGTACACTGTCCACTATGATCGTCATAGCAAGTAATAGTTGGTAAAATACCAGAATCGAATCCACAGAGACTGGACAATCAAGACAATACGGTTCTCATATACAAGTTTCAATTAGAGAGGAAAATAATACTTCAGTTTGGTTGGCGAAATAGTTACTTTGACGATTTTACTAAGGTTAAAAAGAGGAATGTAAGTTAGATTTTCCCTAGATTTTATACTAAATACTCGGTCCTAAAAGTGATCCTTGTATTCGAGGTAGGCATTTTCGCTAGAAAAAGCCCGGTTACAAAATACTCACACCGTTAGATAAAAATCCCATACTCTTGGTATTTATTGTTTTGTCAATGGCAATCTCAAAAATGGACCTTTTCATGTCTCGATGGAATGTGTAGAGACAAATACTCTAAGTGTTTTTAATACACAAATTAGCTTGCCTACTACTCCAGTGGGTTGATATTTGCTCACTGTGCCGACCTCATTTTCGTAAGTGTCATAAGAATTCTTTCGAATCCCCTAGCATCATTCAAGCTCGTGTCACTACGTTCTACTTATTTCTAAGTTAAGAACTAGACTTTAGATCCTTGCAAGTGATCGGCTTGTTCGCATCCTTGGGTAAGTATCGAGAATGAATGACCAAAACAACAATATTCTAAGTATAAAATTACTCAAGCATCTTTAATAAAATCCAGGTACTTCTCCTTCCTACATCCCAAAGGATGTTTAGCCCATAACTAAAGTAAAGAAAGCAAAAGAGTAGAAGTTGCACATAATAAAACTGAAAGTGACTTGAATTTAACCCACAGTGGGGAACGAGAATTCGTCCCTGTCACTGTGTACTTCGAACTACAACTTAAACTAAGAAAGTAAAATACAGAAAATTAAAGCTAGTTACTGCAGTAAATGAAAGACTAACACTAATGTGGTAGTTAAGAGAATTTAAGACTAAGCTAAGCATGTATGAAATGGCACCCAACACCTCCTTTATATACTAGGAGAAAGAGTTGGGTATTACACAACAAAATGGATTTTTCCAATGGATAAAGACTACAGTACCATGAAAGAAATCAGCACCTTGGATAATCCTTTTACCCAATGGTCTCTTCACCTAGTCAACTTCTAAGTACAAAAGGTGTACTTGATGCTATCTTTAAGGAAACTACTTGTACTTCTCCAGCTCACATTGCCCTGCCATTTGAACCTTCTAAACTCCAGAATACTTGCATCCCAACTACTAGTTTCTTTTATCTTCTTGCTCTGCTCGAATAGTGGGGAACCGGAGTGGGCACAACAGTGGTCACTGCAGGATAAATCGTGAAAAATACCCAAATTCCACCAAATAATTTATTAAAGACTATGGTTCACTCTTTTTGCTCATTTTCGAGAATTGTACAAAGAATGGGGGTTTTGAGAGGTGAAATGGCTAAAATTGACGAAATAAAATGTAAAATAAAAGGAAATAATAACTCTAAAAATTGAGTTATCAGTAGGCCCTGAGGATGAGGAGGCACGTTTCTTCTTTGCAGGAACATGTCTTTGGTTTTGGAGAAGTGCTGGAGAAGGAGGCAAGTCGACCACTGAAGACACTCTGTCGATTAGCTTGTTCAGGAACATTTCAACATGATGCTTGAATTTTGACTCGACTTCTGAATTGCATTCCTTACTTCCAACCATTCATGTAACCCATCGTTTTCGAGCTTTGATAATTAACATATCTTCATCTACCCATTTTCCCTGATCACTGTGACTTCTATCACTGGAACACCCCTTACCTTTTTTCCCTTCAGGTTGACGTTCACGATTCGACTAGGATGATACCTGAAGTCTACCTTCTTTTTGCACCAGTTCATCGTAGAGTCGCTGAAAGTTTGTTTCTTCTTTCGATGAGCCTTACCAACCTCCTTGAGTAATTCTTCTTGAACCCTTAAAGGAAATCGTTTCAGCTTCTTATCAGCAACTGAGCGATGAGCAACCTTGAGAGCAAATTCTTTATCTTTGATTATTGCCTCTTAGTTCTCAGCAAGCATCTTCTCAGCCCTGATGGATTCTTCGATCTCTTCGGGTGACAAAAAGGCAAGGCTGGTTTGAGGGATGGCCTTTATTCGCTGACTCTCTAGTTGTTGGATCATAGCTGCTCTTCTTTGGAATTCATCCTCTGACCTTTGAGGAGGTCGAGAGTGTCTGTTGGGGTGTGTGAGCAGCTCTTTTTCTGCTTCTTCTTGATTATCAGTCTCAATCACTGAGACTGGGATTATTGGTAAGTCATCAACTGTAGCAGCTGGGATTATTTGTTGAAGTGGTTGTGGTTCTTCAGCGGGTCCCTCAAGAAAGAGAGAGGACTAGCTGAATCAAAAGAAAATAGAGTTAGATTCTTTTAAAGGTGAGAAAAATATAGAGAAAATAGGCTAAGTGTTTAAGATGTGTTTGAGGAGAGGGTGGATAGAAGCAGAGTAAGGGATCAGTGAAAGACATACCTGAGAGGTTGGCATGCTATCAGCGTTGAAGAGAATTGCCAAGTTCCTTGAAGGAGCAAGTCTCTTTTGCTTGCCCTTGGAAACTTTCTTGGCAAGAGACTTCTTCGCCGTCTCCCCTGCTTTTTTGAAGACGACCCCTTTAGGCTTAGGGACCCTCATGGCAGTAGGTTGGAACCAACACTCTGGTTCATCATCATCATCGTTGTTATTACCATCAGGGTGTGAAGATGGTTCTTCATCTTGTATCTCCACTCCCTCATCCTCCTCTTCATCCTCTTCTTCTTCAGAAGGAATTTCAACTGTTTCATTCCAAGGAGAAGAAGGAGGGGTGGGTTCTTTTTCTAACTCTTTCTCCCCCCCCAGATTGAGAGGGGTCTTCATCAGCGTTTAGCTGGTCAGCGGTTCCCTCCCCCTCAATGTGAGGAGGGTCTGTTTGTGCATTCATCTCCCCCTCTTTGTCATCATCAACAGGGGAGGAATAGAACCATCTGCAGCAGTGATAGCACCTTCAGCAGACCTGGCCTGAGGCACGGTTTGCATCAAGAGAGCCCACCCTGGCTTCTAGGCCAGGGATCGTTGAGGTTGCCTGGACGATAAAGTCGGTAGCCATCCCCAGTTTGAGGCGATCGTCAGCAGTGAAGTAGGAGAAGGGGACCGTTGGAGCGTTCAGGCGGTCTAGGAGTTGACCGAGTAGGTTGTTGGAAGAATCAACCTTGGTAGATAGATTACTTACTTGGCCCCTGAGCGCTGACACATCTCCATGAAGAGAATCCACGTGGGTGCTGAGGGTGGAGACGGTGGTGTTGGTGGTGAGGGCTTGGATGGATGATGAGTTGTTCACCACATCCTTTTGGAGGGTTTTCACTTCCTCAGTCATCGCTGATAATTGAGCGTTGTCGGCTTTGTTGCTGGGGGAGGTGGACAGGTTCTTCAGCGAATCGTCGGCTGAGTTCACGGCGTTCGTGTTGTTTATGAGATATGTTGAGAGCTAATCCACCTTATCACTGACATCCTTGATGGATGCAGCGATTGTGCCCAAGTTAGGACCTGTAAAAAGAAAAGAATTTTGAGCAAAGGAAAGCCCAAAATAGGAAAGGGGTTAAGAAGAAGAAATTGGATTGTTTTGGATACCTGATGGATTGGAGAAAGTGTCAAAATCTCTACTTCCACTATAATACTCCATGTCTTTCTCCATATGAGACACAAAGGTGGAAGGGATGGGGAAGCCATCAGGTCCTGTAGAATTTTGCTGCATAAGGTTGTGTAGCAGCGATGCCTGTGTATCAGCGAGCGGAGCTGCTGGTGCAATTGTAATGACCAAAATGGGAGGAAAGGAGGCAACTGCTGAGAAGATAGTGTTGTGAACGGGGTCGGCACTGGCGTTGCCGAGAACAACTCCTTCAGTGCTTTCAGACACTGAGAAGGTTGGTGTAGGTGCCAAAGAAGCTTCAGCGTTCTGAGCCGCTGAAGTGGCCAGTATTGTGGGTTCGATTGTGGTGGAGCGTACCACGAAGTTTTCCAACGTCACTTGTGAATAAGTGATCGCTGACTCAGTACCATGAGAGGGCTGGGGCTTCTCCTTTGAAATCTTCTTGGACTTATGGGAGCCAAGGTTGGTGTCTGACGGTTTCCTCTTCAACAAGGACTTAGAGGGTGTGGCATGGATCTCAGCAGGGGGTTTTACCGCTGAAGTAGCCGCCGAAGTAGAAGAAGTAGGAGTGAGAGGAGTTAAGAGATGAGAAAGACGTACCTCACCTTCCATGGGCTCGAAGTCGAGGATTCAGCCGCCTAACTGAGAGAGATTATAGTCTCACTGATTTGGGTATTTGTCTTGAAGGAACATCTGAAGGAGTGCTGACACAAACCGGACATAGGGAACCTTCGTGTCCCTGGAAGGCTTCTCGACCTTATTCATGAGGTCGTCAAATATAATGCGGGCGTAGTGGATCTTTCGCCTTGTGATCAGCGAATACCCCATTTGTACCTGGTAGTGGCTGGCTTGGTCCAGCGATTCGAATTTTCCACTCATGCATGAAATGACATGAGCGAAAATGAAGTTCAACTCAGAGGGAATTTTTGCCTTGAGTATCTTGGTGAGTTTCTTGTCAGGCTCTTCGGTTCGGGGCTTGTTGTCCCAAGTATACTTCATCAGGTCTAGGAATCTGATGAGTTCTTCGTCAGTAGGCATAGATTCTAATGGGCTGGTGGGAAGAGCGAGAGCGGTGCGAATGGAATTGGCAGTGATAAAGCCTTGGACAAATTCGGTTTGGAAGCCAATAACAGTAACTTGCTTTCTGGAGCGAGTGGTTTGGGTAGTTTGTCAGCGGTGTACCAGAATTGTTGAAGTAAGTGGCGATGGGCAGGAGGAGTGATGGTAATAGCCTTTAGATTGGCGTAACACCCTCAAAATTGGAAAGAGCAACCAACTAAAATTTTCAATAATACAACTAAAAAGAAAAGAATTTCTCCCTATAAACCAATACGAGAAATATCTCAAATTAAGTTCAATAATGAACCTCAAACAACTCATCACCCAAGTCTTATTACAAAGACTAAATCCATATCGGGTGTTACTTAACCCAAGTACAAGTTGCTAATCCCAAAATAGATGCGGAAGACTTCACTAAGCAAATCACTCCTCGAGCACACTACAAGCACTCATCTCTTCACAGTGTCGCTAGAACTATTCGCAACCTGAATCTATTGCACATGCCGACAAATAAAAAGGTTAGGCTAACGCCTAGTGAGTTCAAGAGTTTTATCATGATTGCGTAAATCAATAAACGAGGAGGATGTAGCTTGAAAACATAATTTTCCAAAAGAATTTTATGACAATTATGTAAACAACTCATTTTCCCAACACACACAAATCTTGAGCCGAAAGCTTTCATATTAAATTTTTTCCAAAATAAACTTAATCCACAACTCACTCAAAATGTGCTTTGACGTTAAATATCACAAGTAATATAAACATGGATATAAACTCCAATATTTAAAACATCCAATAAGGATGAGACATAGTGCTCCGCCAATAAACCATGGGAAACAATTCATATAGATAAAACACGTCACCGAAAATATGGATAAAAGTATATACCCAAAAACAACACCTTTCGGTGACGGGGGAGACCCGGTTCCATCGAATGTGACGGGCACACAAAGTTAGGTCACTTACGATGTTATTGGATTACACCTCAAGTCCCAGTTTAAGTTCTCATGCCATAAAGACATCACAACCTCAAACCATATATATGCCTTTATTGCCTACTCCGTCGAGTTACACCTCAAGGACTTATGGGACCACATTGCCTATCCAATCTAGACGAGTTACACCTCAAGGACTCCAATGTTCCCTATTGCCTACTTGCTAGTGGCCCCGAACGGCCCACCACATATAACCATGCGTTCCAATAGTCCACTCCTCGTGCACAAAGAGATAGACACCAAAATAACTCATGATCTCGGAGTACAACCCATAACGGTTCCTCTCCACAAAAGGAATGAGACATCAACAACGCTAGTTCGGCATAAGCCCCAAAGTGAGAATATCAAGACTCATCACTATTAAGTATGACTGACTTACATGCCTATGAATCCAATGCATTACAGTCTAAAACGTTACATGACTCAAAACGAATGAACTAATGCATTAAAAATATGTAACTTTCAAATAAGATGCAAATAAATGCGTAACACAACCAAAGCTCCATCTTGAGCTATTAAAACTGGGCAAAGGCCCGAGACTCATTTTAGTATGATTCAAGCCTAGAAAGGCAAAACAACGATTGGCTAACTACACGAGCCCATACGGTTATATAAACCAAAACATATCTTTACTCAAATCTTTGACTCATAAAACACAATTGGCCCTCGGCTCAAATCTAAAAGATTTACAATTCACAAATGTCCATAAAGTCGAGATTGAATTCACACATTTATATTTTCCAAGACGTACCGTATCATAGTTTGTGCATAATCAAGACAACACTAAAAGCACATTTTTACCCAACAACCTCCATTTGTGAAAATAAGCTAAACGAACACTTTCAGTCATGATTTACTTAACAAAGTGTCCAAAATCCCAAAAGTGGGTGTTTTATAAGTTTTATAAAGTTAAAACACTTTCAAAATCAAAACCCACCAAATAGCTCCACAAAGGATAGTTTTCATGTAAACACATAATCACTTTAAAAATGACATTTTGGAATGTACAACGTTTTCACAATTCAACTTGAACTCACCTTGCTAGATTTAGGCTAAATCTAGATTTCCCCCAACTTGAGCTCCTTTGGAGAAACTCGGATCTTCAAGCCAAAACTTACAAAACCTAGATACACAAGTTTCCAACCATAAATAATCATCCCCAAACACTTATATATGTTTCCCTCAACATAAAACATCCAAAATCACCAAAATACCAAAACCCTAACTTCTTAGATGGAGAAAAGTGAGAAGCTTACCTAAACCACCACCAATACTCCTGAATCATCCAATAAACTTCAAAACTCTTTCTAGATCCTTGAAGATCTCTCAAAAACGAAATCATGGCAACTTGAATCATTCAAATCGGATTCGGGATGCAAAAGTTATGAAGGAATGAAGATTGAGGGCTAAAAATCGCGTCTTAATACACCAGACCCGCTCCCGCGGCCTACCTTGCGGCCTCACGTCGCGTGGTAGGTCGCGCGCATCCCAGTCTAGAGGCTTACGCAGCTTGGTCCGCAGCCCAACCTGCACGGCCCTTTTTGGTCGGATACTGATTTGGCCATAACTTCTTCGTTTTAGCTCCGTTTTTGTAACAACCCAAAACTGAAATAAAGCATAGCATTCATAATAATATAATATATCCCAAAATATGTCTCAAATTTTTCCATTACAAGTGTCATCAAAATCTAGGTTGGCGGAATCAACCTATTCACAACTGAGAATATCAAAAAGTCTATAAATGAAGTGAAACTCTATCTCTAGAAGCATCCGTACACCAAGCCTGCTCTTTGCCCTTACCGGCGCTTCCTACACCCTGCTTACCAGAAAAGATTTAGTTTGGAAAATGTGAGGGTTAGACCATAAGGTCTAGTGAGCTCCCTCAAGAGTTTAATAACATGCATATAAAACAGTTTGTAACTTTCAAACATAACATCTTTAATACAAAACTTTCAGATAACTCAACTCATGTAAATGGCACACTGAAGTCACTCGGAAGTGACAACGTGTCAGTCTCACACTGCCTTACTGGGTCACTCCTCCCATGGCATAAACGGGACACCCCCCGGTATGAGCACTGGCAGGCCACCCCCCCCCCCCCCCGACTTAGCCGATTTACATCTAACAACAATGTATGCATACATCTCAATTAAACTTTCATACAATCAAAATCATGCGATGAAACATGGCATTCCTTCTCATTCACTTACTTCAGAAAACACGTTTTAAAACACGTATTTTAGTTAGAAAAACTCACCTGATGCGTAGGTTCGGATCTGTCTATCACCCTTGACCTTTAAAGGGAATACCTGAGTACAAGGATGGGAAATATGAGCTAATCGGACTCCGAACTTCCCGGACACTACTCTGGATCTACACTGTCTGAAACCTACTTACCAGACTACCCGGACACAACTATCCGGACGCAACTATAGTTTTTGGACAGCACGCTTTCCGGACGCCTCTACCCGGACAACTCTAACTCCGGACTTACTATCCGGAAATGCCCGAAGGCTTCTATCTGGGAACTTTTACCCGGTTTCTCCACCATCCGGACAACTATCCTATCCGGATAGCCACCCCATCCGGACTCCCTATCGGACACTCCGTACGGACACCTGCACAGACTTACCGGACGAAGGGTCTGTGTCGTTTTTGGGAACGAAACTTGCTAACACACCCTTAATCAAAACGATTTTGCGATAAGGACAATATCATAAACATTCTTACTTCTTTTCTTGCAAACCCTTTGCTACTTAACACAAAGATGATGCCTAAATCCCCCTCTAATGCATCATTTTCAATCTTTTAAGCAAAACTCTAAACACCTCAAATAAAACTACTCCAGCAACAAATCTAAAGACAAGAATTGAAATAAGAGATTACCTGATGAGATTTAATGCAGATTAGGCTCTAAACTTCCACTCCTTCTTCCCAATTTGTAGATTGCAGTCACTTCTTTCTTTCCCTGCTATCTCTCTAAGCCGCCAAAACAGGAGAATGAATTATACCTAGGGTTTAGTGCCCTTCTTGTGGGTTTTTATACCCTCCTCCCATAATTTCAAAATAGTCCCTAAACTTAAAATTATGCAACTTTGTCCACAAAACTTATTCTGTTCAAATAAAGATCTCGGTTATTACAACACTCCCCCTCAAAAGAATTCCGTCCCCAAAATTTCATTGTCGAAAAGGTGAGGGTACTTGCACCTCATGTCCGCTTCCACTTCCCAAGTTGCCTTTTGCCCTTTATGAAATCGCCACAGAACCTTTACTAATCTGATCTCCCGGTTCCTTGATTTGCGTACCTTACTGTGGATCCCAGATTCAATGACAATAACAGTATAATCAACACAATAAGCATTTAGTAGTCATAAATCTCACTTTCATTGATTGAAGAACAATGCTATTTAGGCTGTAGCCGTACAATAGGTTTAGCAAAAGTAATTGTGATCATTAACCTAAAACAAAGAATAAAACAAACTATTTATACCCAAAGGGTATTTACAAGAAATAGCAATATAAGCCCCTGAACTTCTAATTCCACAAACAACAAGGCCTAACAATCTCCCCCTTGGAATGGAAGTCCAAGCTCACACCAGTTTCGAACATAGCGCTTTCGGATGGCAAAAAGAACTTCGAAATATCTGATATTGTTTCTGAAATCAAGCCGGTCTTCAATAGCTTTGAGGAGGTCTTCGGCAAGATACTTTCGGCGGTTGATGTATCGTTCTGGTGAGGCTTTGTTCTCTTCTTCGATTATCTTCTTCAGTTCAGTCTGGATCTTCATCAGAGTTCCTTCACAAAACTTGTGCACTTCGCTTCTTCTCATGAACCGTTTCTCCCCGTTGTCGTTCAGGTACACAATACCTGTTTCTGGTTTGGATAGTAGAGTATGTACCTGTGCGTCTTCGGGAAGGTTCAGATCGGGCTTCAGAATGTTGATCTTTCTTTGATTGCTTTCTAAGCCCAACTGAAAATCGTTTATGTAGGCGAGAGTGATTGAGCACTTCATATATCTTTTGATTGCTTCGAGGGCTTTGGTGTATGGAAGTGGCCGGATTGTGCGAGTCCTCAAGTCTCTGAGTAGTACTGGAAAGTCTTTCAGGTATAGGTGTTTGAAATCCGATTCCGAGAAAGTCCATTTGTTTCCGTCATCCATTTTTACAGTAAAGGTCGGGAAAAGGACTCTCACGATCCTGTCTGATACAATCTCCATGATTTCAGTGATCCTGTGCTTTGTGCGAACCTGGTTTTCCATTCGGCCTCGTTTCATGACTTCCACGTACTGTGATCTGATCGGCTCATCCAGAAACGAGACCCCATGACACTGAACTGGGTCGAGAGGCCTAATCCAGTGAGCAAAAAATTTCTTCTGGGTCTCTTCCAGATACGGAACCAAAATTCGAAATCTTTCCCAACGGACTGGCTGAGGAGGTTGGGGTGGAACCACTTCTGGGGCTGGAACATGAATTTCTGAAGTACATGCAGTATCGTTCTGATCGGCCTGTGTAGAAGATACCTGTTCACTTTGAAGAAGAACCTGGTCATAGTCGAAGTCTGTCATCAAATCGCCTTCGCCCTGAATATCCCATAAGGCATCTGTCTCGGCTTGAATAGCTATCAAGGCTTTGTGCCTTCATTCAGTCTCAACTTCCGGATCGCCGGCGGAGTCCTCATCAATCAACTCTAGGTCTGGTCGTTCTGGAACCGTCAGCAATAATGTATCCTCTGGTGGACCCTCGGGCTTTTCAACCGTCGGGTCTGCTGACTCTGGCAAACTTTCTCTGACCGGTGATGAAATCTCCATATCCTGAACCATTTCAGACTCTGATGGCTGATGATGTTGCTGTGATTCAGTTGGAGTTACGGTTGTGGCTTCTGTCGTTGTGGTTGACAGCTCGGTCAGTCTTAGTGTCTTCTCTCCCCTCATGGTGATCAGGATCATCCTGATCATCATGCTTTCTTTTGGACCCCTGTGCCTGACCCGTGCACGTAGATACGAGACTGGCAACCCTCGCGGTAAGAGTGTCGAGGGCCGTATTGACTTCGGATAGAGTGTTGGAAATGGCATCGAGTCGGGCGTTTGTCTGGGCCTGTGAGTCGGGAGTAGTAGTCGGGGTTGGTGTTTGGGTTTGGGAGCGGAGGATGCTCACGAGGTCTACTTCCAAGGAGGTGTTGACGTTGGTTTGGGATAACAGCTTGTCCAGAAGAGCTGCTTTGAGGGCCTCGACAGACATAGTCTGAATGTTCGGTGTGGATTAAGGCGGTGGCATTCTGATATGAGGAGTCGGGGGAGTGACGGAGGTGGCCACGCCTTTGCCTGTAACTAACCTGCGGATAAATGCCAGATCGTCGGAGAACTTCTGCAAAAACTCAGATTGGACAGCCTTTAAGGCGCCGTCCACATACTCCTTGGAGACGAACTCCGGGTGAGTAACTCCGGTGGCACTTAGCTGTTCCGTTGTAGTAACTGTGGTGGATTGCACCGCAGTACCGCCTACGTTCACGATTGGCGAGATGATAGCCGTGGTAGGTCTTCTGCCCTGTCCTCGCGAACTACCAAAAGGTAGAGTCCCTCTGGGCGTTCCGGTCGAGGCACGAAGACTCTCGACGGTAGCAGTATGTATGACCTGTGTCCTAGCCAAAAGAATATTTTCAACAAAGGGATCTAGACTCAATTGTGCGTTCAAAGAAGTCGAGACCGGGGGAGGCTGGTCTCTTGTTTCAACACCAGAACTCTCCGAGTGAGAGCCCGGTGGAAGTTGTGCTTGATCCCCATGAGAGGTTGAAACCGTTTCCTTTTGAGAGGAAACGGAGTGGCTAAGGAGGGTGTCCGATTGCGTCACTAGGACCACGACGTCTTCTTCAATATCCCTATGCAACGAATGCAAAGGGATAGTAGATGTGGCTGCCTGGCTCAATGAAGGCTGGTTGGGGGCAACCTGGGAAGATTGCCCCATCACTCGCTCACTCTCATTCTTTTGCTTACTTCTCCTTTCACGCACAGGCTCACTATTGTTTTCTTTTTCGACTGAAACTCCCTCCGCTCTCCTTTTCTCTCTAGAAATGTCTTGGGGGGTAGGTGAGTCATCGTCATCATCAGATTCGGTTTTCTCACTACCGGATTCCTCAGACCCTCCTTGGTCACCGGAAGCCGAGCCTGATTGAGACTCAGATTCGGATTCCGATTGGGAGCCAGAGGCGGTGCCGGCAGCTGTTTCGAAGGATGAACCGGATTCGGAGCTAGAAGGGGAGGCTGCCTCTTCAGCCGCATGTTCTCGTGAAATCCCTTCCACCTCCACATCATGTAAGGCAGAGCCTTCAACTCCGGGTGAAGGTGGTGTACGAGGTAGGGGTCGAGACGAACTAGCATCGCGTGTGGACCTCCCGGTACTGCCCACGCCTCTTCCCCTCACAATATGTTCTCTCTGCACGCCCCGTCCGACAGCCCCTGCTTGTCGGACCCCTCGTCCTCGCATTCGTGGACCCTGACGTCGCTCAGGCTGCGCTCCGTGGGCAGGTCCAGCCGGATCTGGCTGGTCCATAGGAGCGACTAAGTTGTTCTCTCTCCTATATTCTATCACACTCAGTGCCGTTTGGTCCGCGATATCTAGTAGGTCAGTAGGGATAATCATAGGGACGACGTCTTCGAGCACTCTAATATTTTGAATGCGAGTCATTCGGGTAGAGATGAGTACGTCGTGATCGGCTCGGCGAGGGATAGTGAGGTCAGTCGCCAATGAATGTGCGACAATCAGTTGAAGAAACCTCGGATAAGGTAGGAAAGTGAGACGTTTGCTGCCATCATGCTTCTTTTGCACTTGTGCCACAAGCTCTGTCCAAAGAATCGTAGCGTAGTCAACATGTCGGCTATAGATGACAGCATGGAATAAGCCGAGTAGATTGACTGAAGTCCTATCAATCCCTTTAGTCACGGCTGATAGACACCTGTTCAATATGGTGAACAGGGTGTACCAGACTGGCTGAAGGTGAGTCCTGATGAAACTCGATGGTTGAGTGAGGCCGCCTTGGTATCCGAGAGCCTGAATGTCTCGGCACAGTATGTCATCGGTGATTTGATCGTCGTATGCTTCCCGTCCTGGAATTGCATTTGCTGCCGGTAGTTCAAGGATAGTTCGGAAAGTATGACGGGTGATCGTGAAGTTGGATTCGCCGATGCGGGCGCGAAGCACAAAATGTTGTCCGCGCTCGACCGGTATGAGGGACCGCCAAAGTTGGTGTACGTAGACGGCGGGAATCGGAGAATGGGCCGTCAAAGCACGGTTGAGAGCATGACGCTTCAGTATCTCCATGACTACCGGGCATTGGCAGCTGATGGTTGTCGGGTCTAAGTGGTAGTTGTTGGAGACCAATGGAAGGTTCGGACCTTCGGGAAGTAACGGGGCATTGCCTTGGGGCGGGTTTGGATTTGCTTGAGCCATGTTCCTGTGAAAAGATGCGAAGGATGAGTATGCATGGCTGGAGGAAGGCAAAATGGAGTCTCGGGGCTCGTATTCTCGGATTTTGAGAACCGAGAGTCGGTGACGGTCCGAAACTGGGCACTACTCGGATCAGAACGAGTCCGAGTTGATTTCATGCATCTATGTGCAGTGAAAGTGCATTCACGGCATTTGAGTGCAATAAGAGTGCATGCAAGTGACCAAATCCTCAACCATAGACAAAGATATCAATGAAACACAGGAGTTCAAATTGATGATGTGCATGTGTGTATTCAAGTGCATGTAGTTTAACTATAAGGCAAATGGAGCAATGAGCCAGAAGATACATTCAATGTCACAGTAATCAAGCAAAGTAGCAGTAGCCCGAATGAAAACACAATAACATAAAGGGTGTTCTGAAACTGATTTAAAACAATACCGGAACCGATGAAATTGAAAACACCAAAACCCAGTCTTTAACATTACCGGAACTCAAAAACTTAAGCATACCGGGACATGATACATTTGACTACCGGGACTTAACAAAGTAAGCATACCGGGACTTGAATCTTTTGAATACCGGGACTCAAGGAATTAAGCATATCGGGACTCAAACAAATTTAAATACCAAGACTCGATATATGTAAATACCGGGACTTACGAAAAATCGTAATACCGGGACTTGAACATTTACGCATACTGGGACTTGAAAAATAAACATACCGGGACTCATATGAGTCGGGACCGAGTCGCGAAATCAAGGCATGTTTATCCAAGATTAACTTACCAAAACCACAAAACAACGATCAAATCTACACTTAGCACCCGATATAGAGCAAAACCATTCATCATGAGTCGATTGGAGATCTAAAGAACACGCCGAAGGGTCCGAGAACCCTAACAGCGGCGGCGCCCATGAAGATCGGGGAAATCGATCAATTATGGTGCAGTTTGATTCGATTGCAAGTAGTGAATACGATTAGATTACTGAAAAGAACACATACCTGTATTTTGAAGATGATCTGAGCTCGTATGAGTGCAAAATCGCAATGAATAGATCACTTGAGAGGAAGTTGGGGAGATAGTTTTAGGCGCGAGAGTTTGAAAACCAATGACTAACTTTGGGAAAAACCGGTTTATATACCGGTCCAAACCGGAGGCAAGTCGGGTACCGGAAGCCTTAAACCTCCCGGTCTAACTTTGTCTTAATTTAGCAAATGACAAAATTTACCCCTTAAGTTTTGAAAAACTTTCAAAATTTTCCTTGACCTTTAAATTTACATTTTCAGCACTCAGGTTTGAAAATGTAACTTCTCCCCCTCAAGATTTAGAAATTAGCACTGCTCCCCCTTAACTTTTCAAACTTAAATTCCCCCTTTTTTCATTTTCTTTTTTTCTTCTTTTTATTTTGTTTTAAAAAAAATGAATTTAAACACACACTTCAAAGAAAAACTAAACTAAAAAAACTTTGATAGAGATGACAAAACTCCCCCTAGACTTGTCAAACTGTTATTTCTCCCCCTCAATTTGACAAAAAATTCTATCAGTACCTCACAGAATTGCAAAAACGTACCTTCGGGACTTGGCATTCAAGGAAACAACTTGAAAACAACGAGTTAGTAGCATGGGAATAACAAAGACTGGACGTATAACAGTAAAGACACACGGAAGACTGGAAAACGAAAGAAACCCAACACACGAATATATAGAGAACGAGTCACCGATGTGCTTGAAACACCTAAGCCACGCTGCGAGACAAGTGTAACTGCGAGAGAGACAGTTATCCCGTAGTGTAGGAAAGGTGTGACAAGTACATCTGAGACTCAAACTTTCAGATTGAGCATACCAAGCTTGGACACGAGTTCATGGAATCGTTTTTTGTCCAACGCCTTGGTAAACAAATCTGCCAGCTGATTCTCCGTACAAACGAAGTAGAGTTCTACCGTACCTTTTTCCACGTGATCTTTAATGAAGTGATAGCGCACGTCTATATGTTTCGTCTTCGTTTGTTGCACCGGATTGCTCGTGATGGCTATCACACTCTTGGAGTCACAGTAGATCGGGATATTTGAGTAGTTGTACCCGTAATCCTTCAGTTGCGTCCTCATCCAGATCACCTGGGAACAGCAGCTAGCCGCGACCACATACTCCGCTTCCACCGTAGAGGTGGAAATGCAAGTCTGCTTCTTGGAAGCCCAGCTAACCAATTTGTCGCCCAGGAACTGGACGTACCCCGTAGTGCATATTTCCCGCATGATCAACATCAGAATACACCATAAGCTCGAAATCTGTATCCTTCGGATACCAAAGGCCAAGATTAGCAGTACCTTTCAAATAAGGAATTATACGCTTAACTGCTATCATATGTGACTCTTTTGGATTTGACTGAAACCTAGCACACAGAAAGGTGGAGAACATTATATCCGGCCGACTTGCCGTCAAATACATCAGCGAACCAATCATTCCTCGATAGGTAGTTGTGTTCACAGCCTTTCCGTCAGGATCGGCGTGCAACTTAGTACCCAGTGACATAGGAGTACGCATGGGTGAACACTGTTCCATCTTGAATTTCTGAAGAATATCCGCGATGTACTTAGATTGATTGATGAATATCCCGGTCGACAGTTGTTGAACTTGAAGACTGAGAAAGAAATTCATCTGACCCGTCATACTCATTTTAAAATATTGTTTCATGAGGAGTGAAAAGTTGCGACAGTATTGAGGACAAGAAGAACCGAAGATAATGTCATCGACATAGACTTGAATTAAAAGAATATGCTCACCTTCCCTTTTGATGAAAAAGGTTGTGTCGATTTTACCTTTCGAGAATCCGGAGTTGATGAGAAAAGTAGACAGTCTATCATACCAGGCTCTCGGTGCTTGCTTTAGTCCGTATAATGCTTTGTCGAGTCGATACACATGGTTCGGGTGATCCGGATCTATGAAACCTTCCGGCTAGGATATGTACACCTCTTCTTTGAGATCGCCATTTAGAAACGCCGTCTTCACATCCATTTGATACACGGTGAAGTTCTTGTGGGCGGCGTACGTGAGAAACATCCGAATAGCTTCGATTCGGGCAACTGGTGCGAACGTCTCTTCGTAGTCGATCCCCTCCTGTTGTCGATACCCCTTAGCGACTAAACGAGCCTTGTTTCGGACCACGACACCATTCTCGTCCTTTTTGTTTTTGAAAATCCATTTCGTGCCAATGATGGTTCGGTTCTTCGAGCGGGGGACCAGACGCCATACTTTAAGACTCTCGAATTCGTTGAGCTCTTCTTGCATGGCCATTATCTAGTCCGGGTCGTGTAATGCATCTTTCACCATCGCTGGTTCAACATTGCTTAAGAAAACAGAGAAGAGGCACTCATTACCGGTTGCCGCTCGTTTTTTAGTATTACTCAGCAATGCAGGAGCGGCTTCGTCTTTAGGTTCCGTCGTTGCTCTAGTCTGAACAGGAGCGGACGGATCGCCAATGATTTGTTCCGAGGGGTGCGCTCGAGTCCATTTCCTCGTGTGGGGTAGCGGATCCGATAGAGGTTCTGAATTATCTGCATCGATGTAGGACCCAAGGGGTAGATTCTGAACTGCTTCAAGTGATGGAACCGGATGAAGTCATGGAGCGGCCGCATGTTGAGATACAACATCGGTTGACGAAGATGTGGCAGTTGCGTCAGAGCCGTTGCTTGCTCTGGGGGTAGATGAAGTGGTTGGAACCACTGATGAGGGAGACGCGGTCGCCGTATGAGTACTTGAAGATAGCGTCGTCACAATCACTGGTGAAGTGGGTGAGTCCTCCGATGATGTAGCATTGGGGGTTGGAGGAGGACCTGATATGTTGGTCGACACCACTATAGCTCTATCTGCATTTAAAGAAGCATCAGAAGTAACATGGGGAAGATATAAATCATTATAAAAATCTTGAAACAGAAGATCTAACTTAGATGGTTGTGACTTCGACGTATTGGACGACGAAGGATCTACTGTTGTGTGCTTGGGTTCCGATCTAGAGAGATCAGAAGCCAGATCGACCAATTCGTCGAAGGTCACATTGATACTCTCGATCACGCTCTTAGTCCTTTTGTTGTAGACTCGGTATGCTTTCAAAGATGTTGAATAGCCTATAAAGATCCCTTCATCCGCCTTCGGCTTGAGCTTGCCGAGATCATCCTTATCATTCAGTACGAAGGATTTGCACCCGAGCGCGTGAAAATAGCCGATATTGGGGGTACGCTTGTTGATGACCTCATATGGCGTCTTATTGAAGCGCTTGTGGATGATGGACCTATTCTGGGTGTAGCACGCCGTTGCTATAGCCTCGGCCCATAGAAACATAGGAAGCCCGTATTGTGTCAACATAGTGCGCGCCGCTTCCACCAAAGTGCGGTTACGACGTTCCACCACGCCATTTTGTTGTGGAGTCCTTGCTGCCGAGAAGTTGTGCGAAATCCCCGCCGAAGTGAGAAAATCGCCGATGATGCGATTCTTGAATTCTGTTCCGTTATCCGTGCGAATCGCGATTACAGTCAGTTGAAGGTTATTATGAACTCCCTTGAGGTGGTTGACTATGACATCGGGCGTCTCGTCCTTTGAACGAAGGAACTTGACCCAGGTGTACCTTGAGTAGTCATCCACCATCACTAACACGTACTTCTTGTGGCCTATACTTTGAACGCGCATAGGGCCGCAGAGATCCATATGGATCAGCTCTAATGGTCGTGACGTCCTTGGAACCGGTTTTGGCTTGTGAGACACCTTCTTCATCTTACCCATCTCGCAAGCGGAGCAGAGATGTTCTTTCGCGAATTTCAGCTCTGGCATACCCTCGACGAGTCCACCAACACCAGCTTATTGATGTTCTTAAAGTTTAAATGTGATAGCCGTCGATGCCATAGCCAGTTCTGTTGAGTAGTAGCTTTGTCAGTCTTGACGGTGGCGAGATTGATGGTGTTGAGGTTCGTCCGTCTAGTACCAGCGAGAATCTCCGTCCCATCGTCAACAAGAATCCTGCATCTCTTCGCCTTAAACCGTACTTCAAGATCCTTGTCACAAAACTAGCCGATGCTGAAGAGGTTGTGACCAAGACCTTCAATGTAGGACACATGCTTGATCGTTAAGTTGTCCTGAACTACGTCGCCGTAGCCCATGATCGGGGCCACATTGTTGTTGCCAAATCTTACATCCAGAATCGAGAAACCACACATGACCGGGCTGCAAAACAGAGATTAATGTTGTTTAGGTACCCATTCATAAATGGGTCCTTGGGTGTTAGGTGCAGCACATTTGTTTGAGACCCGTTTAGAGTTGGGTCTTTTTCGTTTGGGTTTACGATTTACATTAGAATTAAAGATATGATATGTAGCAACCCAATCATTTGCATGTCTAGAATCAATCAAGTCATTCACACCACAAACAGAACAACAAACATAATTACGCGAAAAATCAATCAATTGATGAACATTGTCAAGTTTAACTGGAAATTGAAAATCATGTTCAACAGAATTATGCAAACCAAAACCATTTTTGTTATTATTTTTCCTATTATTCAAAGCAGAAGTAAATGACTTGTTCTTCTTAGTGCGCGTCTTAGCATTCTTCTCTACCCACTCTCTCCGAACTGCTTTCCCCCGACCCGTACTATCTGAAATTACATTAGATTTATCGTTAGAGGAGTTTGAGAAAACGGGTTGTTTAGACGAGCTCTTACCGGTTGTAGCGCGTTTCTTAGACCGACGTTTATATTTGGTTTTAGAAGTGGTATGAGAAACGGGTTTAGAATTCGAGCATTCACCCTTTTCAAAATTAACTGGTTCGGGCATTTTTGCTAAAAATTGAGTGTGACTAGGAAGCTTAGGAGCGAAATCAATCTTAGAAAAATCATCGGCATGACAAGGAGTGGAGTTCATGAACTCAGAAAATTTGCGAGCAGAATCAAGTGGGACTTCACTATCTGAGTCGGACGAGGAGTTGTCCGCAAACGGATTATCAAAAATCGGGAAAAGATTCATTTGAACTGAATCGGGTTGGATGGCCTTGCCTTATTCTTACAGCTCAACTCTTTAGAATTTGTTTCATCAGACACTCCGATAAAAGCTTTGCACGAGGAACTATCCGAAAAGATCGGAGCATCATCAAACGAGATTGTTTCAGAAGTGACCGGCGTCATTGGAGTATCCACAGAATTCTCCTTAGCCATTCTCAGCGTTAAAGCTTCAGTCGCCAAAACGGCTAGTTGAGACGTCAACTTAGCAATCTCGGTTCGATAGACTGCTCTTTCAGATTCGGGTAGTGTCTCGGGTTTAGCCTTTTTAAGCTTTTCGATAGAATCTAAAAGTACAATCCTTTCGGTTTCATAAATGACCTTATCTCTCGCAATCGATTCTTCAAGTTTGAAAATAATATTCTCCAAAATCAGAGGTGGAACATAACGTTTAAACTCTGTTTTCTCTTTAGAATCCTCATCTGATGTTGCCGAAACGGGAACCGGAGTTTCAACCATTTTGGCAAGCGAGCAGATGTCAAAATAATCGTTCTAGAGATAAGGGGTTTTGCTTTTCAAATAGGACGCATTGAGCATTTCGTACACGAAAGGGATCTGTACATTTATGTTTTTCCGAGGCGGCACATCTTCCGATTTAGAGTTCTTTTCAGAATTTGGAATATCAACTTTAGGTTTAGCCTCAATTGGTGGTAGAGGTATACCTGTTTTTCTTTTAAACTCCTCTTTCTCTTCATCTTCCTTAGATACCTTAGTCCACTTGATCTTGTACTTGGGATATATCTTATATAGGCCCATGAAATCAAATTCATAAAGAGTAGGGACCTTAGACAAAACATTCTTTAGGTAGCACGGATTATCATATCCGAGACCCCAAAGTGAATTGTAATATTTGAACTCCTTAGGCTTGTTCAAGTGGATGGTTTGTTCAGATTGACCAAGTTTATAAAGTTTGGACTCAATATCCTTAAGCTTAGTGGTCAACCTCTCGTTTTCTTTTAAAACATTTTCTTGAACTAAAGCGATTTTAGAATACTCCTCCTGAGACTTCTCTAACTTTTGTGTATATTCAGATATTTGGGTCTCGAGGAGTTTAGCTCTTTCTGAATAGGCCGAGCACTCAGTTTGATAGTTTTCTATCACACATTTGTCCTCAGCCTTTTCAATCGCTAGCCTACCTATGGTATCATATTTGTTTTTAGCCTCGGCTTCTAGCTTAGAGATGTGGGCGTCTTTCGTCTTAACCTTATGTTTAAATGTATCTAAAGTACGCACCATTTCATGCATTTGATTAATCAGGATAGCATTGAAAGAACCACATACCTGGCACTCGTGCTTGTCTTTCTTCTTGTCGGAAGAGTCATCTTCGGAATCAGTTTCTTCCGGATTCAGGCCAGTGTAACACATATGCGCTTCCGCATTTTCATTCTCATCATCAGTCTTGAGGAGCCAATGATCGTCTTCCACCATTAATGCTTGACCCGCTTCTTTCTGCCTTGATAGAAGCATTTTGTTCTTGTAGTACTCAACATTACGTACTACAGGCTTCCGGCAGTCTTTGGCGAAGTGACCTCGCCTCCCGCAGTTGTAGCATTTCACGGGTTCATCATCAGCACGATCATCAAGCTTTCCTTCAGTTCGCTTCCCGTCTTCATTCCTCTTTCTTCCATCATCAGTCTTGCGTTTTCCATCGTTCTTGTCCTTGTAGTCCCGACGCTTGGTGTTAGTGGAGTACCGCTGGTTGTTATTCGTCAGCTTCTTGAAGAATTTTTTCCGTGCGTACTCCCGGGTTAACAAGGCGACAGCTTTCTTGATGCTATCGAGCTCAGGATCAGAATCACTTTCTGGATCTTCATCTTCATGCTCAGAGTCACTCGGAGCTTCTTCTCGATGTGAACTACGTGAAGTCTGCTTGTCTTTCTTGTGAGACATTAAGGCAATAGGGTCTTCCTTTGTCTTCTTTTTTGACTTGTTATCTCCCATCAACTCAGTAACGTCATCTTCATCTTGTAGTAACATCTCATAGATCTCATGCAGCGGAACATTCTCTAGCGAACGATTGTGGCGAACGTGTAGAACAAAGCTCTTCCATTCAGGTTGAAGGTTATTGAGAAACTTGATGTTGCATTCTAGATTGGACTTGGAGATGCTGTTTTTGTACAAGTCGTTCAGAAGAGTACAAAAACGCTCATACGTCTCAGTGAGTGATTCTCCTCTTTTAGCTTTGAAGGATTCATACCGAGTGAGGCAGTTGGTGATCTTCATCTGATTCCCTTCTCGACTGCCTTGCATTATCTTGGCAAGCTGATCCCACATTCCTTTGGCCGTGTCCTTGTAGCTGTCGATGCTACAGTAGATGTTGTTGGGAAGACTGTATACCAGATAAGTCTTTGCCAACGTGTCGCCATCGGCTTTACGCTTCTCTTCAACCATCAGTTTGTCATACGATTTGGGCACTTTGTGGGCATGAGGTCCACCTTCTATAGAAGGAACGTCCATCAACGGTGGAACAGTGGGGCCCTCTTTGAGCGAGCGAAGAATCTCTTCATAAAGTGGCTTCGTTTGGATGAAGCACATAAATCTGTCTCTCCAAACATTGTACTCCCCGCGATATAGAACAGGTGGCTTGAACTCAGATCCGATAGCGAGTGCGTCTTGTGTAGTCATTGAGATTGCAGTGGTGATCGTAGGACGTAATGTGATTCTAAGGAATTAAAGCGACCTAACGCAAATTCTAACGCAAATCCTAAGGGAGTGGAGCCTAAAGCAGTTCTATAGAGAGGCACAAAGAAATTGTAGAATGACAGATACTGGAATAAAACTTGAAATAGTGCAGAAAAGAGCAGGTTCCGGGACTGGAAACCTGTTGGTCCCGAAGGGCTATACAAGTTTGTAGAAGGGGGGGGGGGGGGGGGTTGAATACAAACACACAAATTTTACTTTTCTAAATTTTTTATTGATAAATCATTAACAATTTACAGCTTGTTGCGGAAACAAGATTAAGGATAAACCTAAATCTAAACAAGTTGGAACACTAAGTTTCTTGCACTAAGAAAGAGAAGGAAATTACTAATAATAACCTATCTCAAGATAAGAAGGATGAACTTGTCCAGAGTTAGCAAGTTGCTTCAAAATGAAGTGAGTTCTTCTTCTTATATACTGCATGCATTTAATGCATTGCAGTTTACACTTTACACGTGGCAGCAGCTGATTGGTTGCATGTCATTGACCTTTGTTGACAACCTTAGTAGCCGCATGTTGAACAATGTAGTATCAGAGTGGTTGTACGAATTCAGACAATAAGGAGGTTCTTTTTCTGACATATCGTACGGAGTCGTGCAAGGGTGGTTAAGACAAAAGTACATTGTACGGAGGACTTCATGATCAGCTTTTCGTTGATTCAGCGATCTATCATTCTATATCAGCGAATGATAGAGTTTAGCGATAGCTGAAGTCTTGTACTTGATACTTCACGTTGAGTGGACAAATCTGAGTCTTCGCTGATCCGCATCAGTTCATTAGGAGACTTGTCGCTGGTTCTTGAGCTTGATCTTCGACTTCAGCGTAGAACCTATGTTAACGTGAAACTTGTCTTCAGGGATCATAAGTAAACAACTAACTTATCAGCGATCACCATAAGTACTGAACAGACTCAGAGTATTATGGTGAACAGTTTCGCTGAATGTTTAATCTAAAGAGCGAGAGTTCCTATCAGCGGTACTGGAAGATCTTAGTACTTGTCAGCGATAGTGAAACTCTGATACATATTGTTTACTTACAATTTTCACTAAGTATATAAGAGAGGGTCATTATCAAATCACTGAGGGTTTGGATCAACAATCTCCCCCTATTTGATTATGACATAGCAACAGAGAAAATTGCTATTTAATGAAAACATAAGGATAAAAAGAACTCATAAAATATTTGTCCCTTTTACTGTTTTCTGGGATCTTTTCTGTACTGATGGAGTAAAGTACGTTCGCTGAAATTTTTCTTTAAAACGTTTTAAAGATTACATAGGGAAGTGGAAAAATTACAAGTATAGCGAATAAAATTACAAGTACAAAAGATGTAGACAGATAAGGATAGAAAGAATTACAAGGCGATCATATCCGTCAAAAGGTTCTTCCTTGATGAGAAGTTCATCGAGGGTCTTTGATGTGGGAATCATCCAGTCAGGGACACCTACTCCTTGATTCTTTTTCTTCAGGGCTTCTTCAAAAATCAAGGGCTTCAAGTGTCTAGCTTTAATGTCACGTCTGACTTCACACCAGAATATGAGATCTCTGAGTTGTTCGATGGGAGCGATGTGGAGCTCAGAGATACATTGAAAGTGATGATTTCCATAGTAGTCTAGAAAGAATATACCATAGGGATCACTTACAACTGTGCCAGGAATGAAAGTTTCTCCAGGTGGTAGAGACGTGTCAAGCGCTGAGAGATCAGCATCAGGGCCAAGAACTTCAGCACGAGAGAAACCAATACCTGTTTCATTTCGTATAAGAGGACCTGAGTCTGAGACTTTCTTTTCCTTAGCATAGACATTTATTTGTTGAGGAAGAAGAGTAGAAGGGGGAATATCCACAGCAGAAGAAACCAGGTCGATCTGTTTGTTTAAGATCTTCTCGACATGGCTTTTGAACTTTGAGCGCGATCCCTGAATGGCTAATTTCGTTTCTAACCATTCAGAGAGACCAAACTTTTCTAAGGTAGCAGCATAGAAGGTTTGTTTGGTTTTGTCTTCTCTGTAGACATCCACTTCAACAACAGGAACGTCTGCGTACAGTCTTCCTCTGATGTTTACTTTGATGATTTTGGATGGTCTAGATCGATAGGTCAGCATTTGTTTAGCCCATTCCAAAGTCGTATCAGAGACCTTAGTCTTTTCTCTAACGATCTTTTGAGCATCATCCCATAGCTGACGTTGAACATCAATGGGAGCTCTTTTCATCTTGGGGTCTTTTACTGATCGTTGAGTAAGCTGGATGGCATATTCTCTGTCTTTTTCTTCAGCTTCCCTTCTTTGAGCGATTAGGCGTTCAGCTCTGAGGTGTTCCTTGTATTCCTTTTGGGAAACTCTGAACTTTGGAGGAACGGAAGGAAGTTGATCACGCTTCAGAATGATTCGCTGATCCTCGAGTCTCTTGATCATTTCATCTCTCTTTTCTTGATCCTCTTCACTTAGCTTTTGAGGAGCCAAGGAATGTCTGTTTTTGTGAGAGAGCATCTATTCTTCAGGTTCATCAGTCTCAGAGATCAAATCTAAGACCGGGATTATTTCTTCAGCGTTGGGAGCTGGGATTATTGTTTGTGAAGTCGCAGCTGTAGGAACTTCAGCGATATCCTCAAACAGATGAGAGGAATAGCTGAAACACAGCGATCTTACTAGTAAGAACTTTGGGTAGAACAGAGATAGAGAGAGAATGGGATAAAGTGTATGGAGGTTTGGAGTGTTGAACTGATAAAGTGTATAGAGGAGGGATGTCGAGTAAGATTAGTGTACCTGACAAACCGGCTTTTTAAGCAAGATCATCAGATTTTCATTTTCAGCGACACTTTTTTCGTTGCCCTTGTCAGCTTCAGATGCTGATGGCTTTGTCTTTGTCCGCTCCCCTGAAGGTTCATTTATCAGAATCCCTTTAAGAGCTTTAGTTCTCTGAGCAGGCTTGACGATAAAAGAATCATCATCATCGTCATCTTCATCATCATCATTCTTTGGAGAAGAGGATGGTTCATCATCAGACAAGTCGATGGCTTCTTCATCTTCAGCTTCAGACTCAGTTTCTTCAGCTTCTTCTTCGAGTTGCTCCCCCTCAGATACATAGGTAAGCTTCTCGGTTCCCTCAGGGTGTTCATCTCCCTGAGGTCCAGCGACTGATTCGTCTTCAATTATCTTCTCACCTTCTTCAGTAAAGGTGAGGTCTTCAGTCTTCTCTCCCCTGATAGATTCATCATGGGAAAGGTCTTCAGCGCTCTTGGAGAGGTCTTCAGCGCTCTTCTCCCCCTCTTTTTCATGATGAGTTGGGGAGGAATGTGACGATTCAACAGCTTGTGTTGTTTCCCTGTCTTCTTGGCCAGGGATCCCCACACAGATTTCAATCGCTGATAATCTGTTTTCTAGACCAGAAATACCAGGATTGATCTTCACGAGTTCAACACGATCCGCCGTAGTAAAAGATGGAGGTGCAGGGGCGGTCGTGTTGGTCAGGATCTGCTGCAACAAAGTGTTCATAGAAGTGATGTCATTCTTCATCGTATTGACATCAGTCTTCACAGAATTCATGTCAGTCTTGACGGAGCTGACATCAGTCTTTACAGCAGACAAGTCACCTTCGAGTTTGCCAACCGATGTCTTCAGCGTTGTGACTTCGCTGGACATGGTGTCAACTGACTTTTTGATGGCGAGGTAGTCAGTGTAGATATCGGAGAGAACTTTGGCGAAGTCGGTGAGTGATTTATAAACCTTCTCCAAGTCAGCTTTGGAGACATTCTTTTCGACGACAGTTGTCAGCTTTGTAAGATTCTCTCCAGCGTTTGTTACAGCTGAAGAGTTGTCGGAAAGAGTAGTAGTGAGACCTGTCAGTGTCGTCTCTATTGTCTTCAGAGAGGCGTTGATGTCTCTCAAATTAGGACCTGTAACATATAAGAACTTGTGAACAGAGGAAAGCTCAGAAGTTTGGGGTTCAGTTACAGTGTATATGGGTTGGTGTGTACCTGCAGGAGGATTGGTGAATTCATCAAAATCTTGGGTTCCTGAGTAAAGTTCCATATCGTCAGCTAACGTGCGTGGACGTATGGTCATCTCTGCATGTCCTATGCCCATCACTCCTTGAAGAGTATTATCTTTAGCTTATGGAGGAATGACAGGTGCTTCAGTGATTACTGGAGTGGAGTCCAAATGAGTAGAGGGAGAAGCGAAGGATAAGAATGGAGGTTGGTTACTGAGTTCAGCGTTGGATTCGCTGAGAATCACTTCGTCAGTCTTTTGAGAGACTGAAGGAGGTTGGGTAGATTCCAAGTTTGTAACCTTAGCGTTTAGAGACGCTGAAGTTGGGATAGATTGGGTGGCTTGTTCAGCTGTGGCAGAGCGTACCACTGAACTTTCCTTCAGCCCAACAAGAGGAGCTGAGGAGTCTTTAGCAATAGATTGCTGGGGATGCTCCTTGGTTTTCTTAGTTCTTTTGGAACCAAGTTGGGTTTCAGAGGGTTTCCTTTTAAGAGAAGGAATGGAGGTTGCAGCTGGGGTATCAGCGGTGGGTTTGTCCGCTGAAGGAGCTGCAGAAGTAGAAGAAGTAGGGTTTAGAAGAGTTAACAGAGTAGAAAGACGTACCTCGTTTTCCACTGGTTTGAAGTCGAGAATCTTAGGGCCGACCTGAGAGAGTTTCAGGTCACCCCCTGTTGGGTAGCTGTCCTTCAGGCCTTTTTGGAATACGGCGCCGATGAATCGAGGATAGGGAACCCATGGAGATCTGTCAGCGACGGAGTCCACTCTGAGTACCATGTCATCATAGATAATCGATGCCCAGTCTATATGTAGACCTTTCAACAATGCATATCCCATTGCTTGCTGAGGCTTAGCGGCTTGGTCAGAGGAGCCGGTCTTGGCAGTCATGCAGCTGATCAAATGGGCGAAGATGAAATTCATCTCACTAGGCATTTTCGATTTCTTGATAATGGTCAGCTTCTTCTCGGGCTTCATGTCCCTTCCAGTTTCCCATACATAGCCCATTGCATCGAAGAATGCAATGATGGCTTCCCTATCTGAGTTTTTCTTGGGGTCAGGGAAGGGAACAAAGGGTTTTTCTTTGGTTGTGATGGGAAGGCTGAGGGCTTTACGAATGATGGCAGGGGTGATCTTCATGGTGCCATATTCGATATCGCAGAGGATGCAGTCAATTGTTTTTTAGGGGTCTTTGGCTGATGGTAGCTGAGAGTGTCTGGCAGAGTACCAGAATTGGGATAGCAAAAGCTGATGTGCAGGAGGTGTTATGGTCAGGGCTGTGGAGATGGAACAGTTCTTGAGGAATTTCACAGCATCATCTAGATGTGTGACTTGCTTTCGAGGAGGAAACTCGAGAAGCGCATAGAGGTTATTTACCTTTGTCCAATCCAGTTTGTCAAGAGAGAACTTGACCTGAGGAGCCTTGAGGATTTCCACTTCCTCAGCAGTATTATCAGCAGTAGTATTCTCAGCGTTGGTGTTCTTGGAAATGTCAGAAGATGCCATTTTCTGTATTATCAGTTCAACCAAAGATTAACAAATAAGAATAATCTTAATGTGGAAAGATTTTCCAATAAGATGGTTCGAATTTTGTCCATTTCATTCAGACAAAATGTCTTAATGAAGATTAGGGTTTTTCTTGTTTTTGAAAAACGAAATGCAAACCCAATAAAAATCTTGTTTTCCAGTTTCCTTTGAAGATTGGGATTCTGGAAAAACGAATGAAGAACAAGTTTAAGATTTTTGCATTTAAACTTGAAGAACAACCATGAAATGGTTGTGTTCATAAAACCATGAAAGAAAATGATTTCATTTTTAAGAAGTTATTTTGATTGATCTTGTTAAAACAATGAGAAGATTAGAAACAAGTTATTTGCATTTGGTAAATAATAAGAACATATTAACCTTTGATGTTTGAAGAAGATGAACAGTTGTTCTTGAAAAATTCGAGAGCAAGATGCAACAGTGAATTCTTTCTTTGCTTAGAGGAGAAGTTCGCGTAAAAGGAAAATATAAACCAAGAAATTGTTTATATAGAGAGATTTAGAAAGAGAAAATCTTGAGCGGGAAAAGATTTTCATCATGACACGGACACGTGTTTGCATTTGATTTGCGAGTAAACGAAACGTGCAAACGTGTGTCAGAAAGAAGAACGTGCCAGGGCTTATCCGTTGTAATGACGTCACAACTGTCCTTTCATATTCTTGGATGTCTCTGAGGTTTTGAAAAACTCAGGGACACTTTTGAAAACATGAAGCACTGAATAGAAATATTAGTGTTGGTTATAGAAATTTCAATGTATCGCTGATAAGGAAGAGATATTCAACGATGTAATTTATTTTGAAATCTTGCATTTACATGCGATTGTCAGAGAGAGAAACATACCTTGACATCAGCGAATCAAGTTTATTCAGAGAGAAGATGATAGAGTGGGTTATACAAGCTGATTTTATCCTATTGCTGATCAAATGTGAATCGCTAAAGATTTTACTCTTCAAAATTCAGCATTCCAAGCTCGCTGATGAGAATGTGGAACCTTGTCTCATCAAGAGGTTTGGTGAACAGATCAGCTAATTGATAATCAGTTGGGATAAAGTGAAGTTCTATATCACCATTCATCACATGATCTCTGATAAAGTGATACATGATTTCGATGTGTTTTGTCTTTGAGTTTAGCACTGGATTATTTGCTATAGCGATGGCACTTGTGCTGTCGCAATAGATTTGAATATTTGAGAGCTGAAGGTCATAGTCCAGTAGTTGATTTCTCATCCACAAGACCTGAGAACAACAACTTCCAGCGGCTACATACTCAGCTTCAGCTGTGGAGGTGGACACTGAGTTTTGCTTTTTACTTGTCCAACTTACCAGCTTTCCACCCAGGAGCTGACATCCTCCTGTGGTGCTTTTTCTATCCATTCTGCAACCTGCAAAATCACTATCTGAATAGGCGATTAGATCGAATCCTGAGTCTTTGGGATAACAAAGACCTAGATTCGCTATACCCTTAAGGTATCAAAAAATTCTCTTTACAACTTTCATATGAGATATCTTAGGTTCAACTTGATATCGTGCACACAAACATGTTGCATACATAATATCGGGTCGGCTAGATGTAAGATATAACAGTGAGCCGATCATCCCACGGTACAGAGTGACATTAACAGGAATACCCTTAGTATCCTTATCAAGTGTCAGCGGTGGTGCCATAGGGGTTTTCATAGCTGAACTTTCAGTTAAGTCGAATTTCTTCAGCATATCTTTAACATACTTGTTAGGGTAAAATATGTGTTGATTTAAAGTTCAAGGGTTAATTTGTAATAAATTAAACTTAGTCCATTGTGAACGGGCCGTGGGCTTGTTACCACGGGCCCAGCGTATATAAAGTGCAATTAGCTTAGAAAATTAGCTAGTTGTCTCATTTAGCTTTTCTACTTTACACTGTAATTCTCTCTAAATCAATAGCTAAGTGGGCAGCCTTTGTGAATCATATCAACTGTTCTTATTTGCTTTTTCACAAACATAATCGTTGCACGGATCTGAATTCTACAATTGGTATCAGAGCAGACAGACGGATTCGATTCAAAGCTTCATTCATTGATTTCTGTGCAACTGAAGATGTCTCCTACTGTAGAAGACAAGACAAGGTTGTGTCAGGTATGTAAACCTATCTATTTAGAACTTTCTGACCAAATGACACCTCTTGCTGAACGGATAGATTCCTACAAGGCCACCAGTAATGAACAACTACTTGAGATTAGATCACTATCTGAAAAGTTAGATGTTCAAATACAAATAACTGAGAAATACAAGTCTGAAAATGCTATTTTAAAAGAAAAATGCAAAAATATTTCAATAGCACCTAAAGACTTAAGGGCCAAATTATCTGAACTTCAGTCACAGTTTGATCAGTGCTTGAATGAGAAAGCAGAATGAAACACCCTAAAAACAGGGTCAATTTAAATCTTAAAATTTCCACAAGTTATGATCAAAAACTTTCAAACTTATATATCCTGAGGATCAAATGTAAGGTTTCTATATACCAACGACATTACTTAAATAACTTATTAATCTAACCATGACATAACAATCAGATTAATCCAGTTATCTAAACAACCGTCCCAAAAGCATCAAAAATGACTAGATCCTCTGGTATCTCTAAGTCTGAATCTTTCCAAAAGTTCTCTTCTCTCATTCCCGCTACTTCCCGGAGCTTGTACCTGGTAAGAAGATTCAACTTGAAACATTAGGCTTTCGCCTAGTGAGAATATTCAAATCAAAATAAAATTTAATAATTAAAACATGAACAAATAACTCAAACCTGTTCTCACCCATCTTACCGTACGACAACTCCTTTTCAAATCGGGGAATCTACCCCACTCCCAACTTCCTACGACTAACTCATTTAATCGCAACATCAAAATAAGAGTTAACTATGAATCATTCCAGATTCACAATCAATGTTCACACACAAGAAATTACAAGTCAAAACTCGCCTATTTCTTAATCAGGAAGTAGAGATTACAAATTACTTTATGCCTATCTCTAATCTTCCTCTCATCACTGGGAAATCTCCGATCTTCCCAAATCGAAATGGGAATCATTAAGCAAAGCTGCTTATTCCACATTCCACCTCAGAATCAATGGTCCCCATGGGATTATAATATCGCGATACTCAAATCGAGACTCATGATTCAAGGTACACCCAATTACTAAAATTACACCCCTTTGGTCTATGGCAAGTAATCGATTCCCATCACACCCAAGTGCCCTCGGTGACCGGATGCCTATTTTAGTAAAAGCACATAATCACATAATATAATATATGTAATAATCGATACTACTATATGCGTCCGGCATACAATATATATCATTTCTCCGAACATATTCTATATACAAAATAAAGAATATTAATAACTCCTCATCTCAATCTCTTTATTATCCCTTCTCTTTAACTTAGCACGGAAGTTAATATCTCAATTGTTAATTTACATTTTGTACTCGTAAGTAGATCTTAATAATTTATCTAAATAAAGCTTCAAATCGTATTCAAAATTCATAATCATATCACAGATTGTATAAAGCAGATAATCATACTTGGCATACAAGAATAATGATAAATACTAGTTCATCAATTTCATAGTTAACTCATCTTAGAAATTTTAGCACAGAATCAACATAACACAGCTTTTAATCGCCCTCTTGGCTTATCTCGGATTTAATCAAGTCCATATAAAACATATTCATGCATACATATAAAACATCTAATTCAATATTAATTACTGGATTTTTAAGAGAGTTGAATAAACTCACCTGATGCGTTATCACTCATTTTAATCCTTTTTAACTTGTAAAGGCTCCTTTCTTCACTACCACAACTTACTGTATTATTCAATTTACATATACTGCTATTAATTTTCAAAACAGAAACCTCTACAACTGAGAATCCTTAATTTCTAAAAATTACATTTCAAGTCTCAATCAACTGAAGTCGCAGTCGCCTATTGCGATCCCAATTCCAAATCGCAACCAACAGTTGCGATCTCAACTCCAAATCGCAACTCACCATTGCGATTCCACCCCAAATCGCAGTCCACTGTTGCGACTACAGTACTAAGTCGCAACCCTCTATTGCGATTCCAACCCAAGTCGCAATCAACGGTTGCGACTCCAAAGCCAAGTCGCAACTGTCTATTGCGATAATCATGAATGTCGCAACTTAAGGTTGCGACTCCGATGATATTCATCCAAGTCTCAGTCCACTTAAAACATTCTTAAACCCAGAATTTTGCAGTTTTACTCTATGTTTGTTTATGCAAACTTGCAGATATAATTAAGGCTATAAACCGAACCTACTCATGTATTCAAAATTTCCCAAAACATCTACATATCATAAGCACCCATTTCTACCCATTTCTACACTTATCCATCAATTATAAACATAAAAGTAGAATGGTTTACCTTTTGATTTCATCAGTTAATTCCAAAACCTCAGCTGAAATTCCTTCTTCTCTTTTCTCAATTCTTCTTCTTTCTCGGCTTCTCTTTTCTTTAGCAACCGTATGCACACACACATACAATACTCACACCCTCACACTTAGCTACACACTTAGTCCATAAATGACTAGCATTAGGACACCTCACTTAAATTAAACATGAGTCACTAGCCATTTTACCCAATGAACCCTCAACTTTAATAAAATGACACCACAACCCTCTAAATTTAAAGACATAACCTAAACACACCGCATACATAAATAAAATCATAATAGTAATCCTTAAGTTTATTTATTCAAAAGAAATCTTTCAACTTTCAACATTTGTATTTTAACCCTATTTGAATTATAATACTCTATATAATTCAAGGTTACTCCAAGTACCAAAACATTCTATTATTAAAATAATAATAGCAAAATTTAGGATGTTACACAGAAATTGTTTATCAATGCTCTGCTCTTCAAATTCAACACAAGGAGTTTGTTAACAAAATCACCGATCTTGAAACAAAACTCCACAAAAGAGGTCAAACTGATCAGACCATACACATGAATAAACCCAAGGAGTTCACTTACTTCAACAAAGAATGGGGTATCGGATATGATAACCCACATTATTTGAAAAAGGGAAGATGGTTTACACCAACTTTGTATGATTTTGCTTGTTTTGGGTTAGACAAAAAGTATCCGGAATAGGCAATCCAATGGACTGGTCCTCTTGAACCTGAGAAGGAAGAGGAAACCGAGGAATATAAACGCAAACACAAACGAGGAATACAACTTCCATTTTGTTATGAGCCTTTGAATTATTCTTATAAAAAGGACAGAAAGTACCTCTCCAATGACTACTTCGACCCTTACAAGGTTGCTACGCCCAAGGATTCCTCTAAGAAGGATGAGGACCAAGCAACCGCAACCAAGTCTGAGACGGATGAGTTTAAACTCTATGTTCCCCCTCTCATCTTGGAAGCAAAGATAGTCGAGTTGGAGGAGTCATTAGAAAATGAAAGGTCCAATTTTCAAATGGAAAAGCAAGCTTTACTTGAAAAACTTGAGAATCAACAACCGGTCAAAACCGAAGTTGTGTCTGATAAAGGACAGGATATTCTTCGGTCTGAAATCAATCGACTCACATCACAACTGTCTGCTTTGGCAACAGAAGTGATGCAAGAGAAAGTGAGTAATGGTCAGCTTCAAGAGCAGATTGACCAACTCCAAACTGAAAAGCAGATTTCACCCGAACTTTCCTCAAGTTCGTCTGATACGTCTTCGTGTAAAGCGTTTATAGGCAAGATCTCTACTTTACAAGACGGTCAAGATTCTCAAGACGAGAGTGTGTTAAGGAATTTGATCTCTGATTTTTCAAACGCTTCCGCACCGAATTCCTCAAAGCACACAAGCACAGCGTGTTCCTCGCCTTCCTCAACCGATCCAAGTCCTGTAATTCCGGATGTTGATTTTTCCGAATACATGAACTCCGAAGGCAATTGTGAAGAAGAGTTTGATTCGTTTCCCTTCGACAAACCTCTTCCGAGTCATTTTGACATTTTGTCACCAGTGGTGAATCGACCGGTCAACTTTGAAAAGAGTGCTTGTTCAAACACAAAGACCCCAACTGTGATTAAAATTTCCAAATCTAAACCCGTTTCTCAAAACCAATCACAGTCGAGGCAAAAGACCGAGCGATTGCCCACCAAAAATCATGCTCCTTCTAAAGTTACTGACCGCACTGTCCCTGTTGTTTCGGATAAAACCGGTCGAGCTAAACAAACAAAACCAAAGTGGCCAGCCAAGGAATCTGTCAAGGATGCTGCATCAAAGTCGTTCAATACTGTCTTTTACCCTAGGATGAACAAAAACGATTGTGCCTGGAATCATAGGAATAATTTTGTTAAAAGGGATGTTAATTTTCCGATGAAAATTTATTCCATTCAGCAATTGATTCAATTATCACACGATCGTTTGTGTTGTTCTATTTGTGGATGGAATGATTTTGATGACATTACTAATAATGATTGGTTTGAGTCATATCACATGTACAATCATAAACCCAAAAGCAAACCCCGTAATAACCAGCAAAGACACTATCAAAAACGGGGTTACCAATCAGCGGTTAAACCACAGCGGGAGACCAAACCTGCTCCTAGACGGGCTTCTTCTACTGAGGATAGACCGGCACCCAGGTGGAAAGCTTCTACAAAATATGTTCCTCCTAAAGGTGTAAATTCTGCACCGAAGAGGAAACAAGTGCCAAAACCAGTTCCCTCCACCGGTGTAAATCCTACACCTAAAGGGAAAGCTGGGACAAAGCAAGCTTCCCCAAACGGTGCCAAACCTAACCCTCCTGGACCCAGGCAAATCTGGGTACCAAAGGTCCGCTAAACTTGCTTTGCAGGACAGTCATGTGTGGTTATTAGACACTGGATGTTCCACACACATGACCGCAAGGATGGAGCTGCTCACGATCTACAATGAACAATATTAAGAAGACGTGAGGTTTGTTTATCTCTGTGCTTTCACCAACATTTCTCGTGTTCAGGGGGAGCACAATGCAATATCAGGTAAGTTTCCTCATACTTTGAGGGGGAGCGTCACACACAGTTTTCTTTAATGTCAAAAGTTTTTGTGTGTGTGGGCACTCCTGCGTGTGTGTGTTTTATAGTCATCACTTGAGGGGTAGAGGCACCAGTTGTTTATCTCTTTAAAAGTCTACAAGTTTTTGTGTGCCGGATCCCTCCACCGCATTCTACTACACTATCCGAGGGGGAGCAAGGTTATACCAATGCTCCGCTTGAGGGGGAGCGAGAGGAAGTTCTTTTCCAGCACAAATTCCTAAAATTCTTCACGGAAAAGGATTATTCAGAGTTATCCGGACAACTCTCACATCCGGATAACTCTCATCCGGAAAACTCGCGCACCCGGACAACACTCGAATCCGGATACAATCCGGACCGGGTGGCTATCCGGGTCGGCTCTTACCCGGACTCCACCCACGTATATATATATACAATCCTGCTATTCCTCGCCGCCTGAACCATCCGGTATGTCCCTATCACCACTTACAATTCATGGTTATCCGCAATCCATCTGATGCGGTAGCAATGCCCATCCCTGAACCACTACTAGCAATCGCCGATCCCACTGCACCAGGGGTAGTAGCATATAGGGAAGCGTTAGGTAATCCCATGGTCCAGCTAGCGCCGGAGGGACCTGCCCAGGGACTTAGACCCGAGAGACGTGCGGGTCCGAGAGTGAGAGGTGGAAGGGCCCGACAAGCAGGTGCTGTCGGGCGGGGAACGTTAGTTGTGAGAGAAAGGGGAACGAGAGTAGGTGGTGCAGTGGAATCGCAACCCGGTTCCAGCTCAGTCCCAGCCGGTCCATCCTCTAGACCGATACTACATCACTCGACCGAGCCGTATATCACCGAACCCCCCTCACCATCTCACAATGTTGAAGACGTGGAATCTGACTCCACGGACTCCGATACCGACCGAAACATATGCCTGAGACAAATACCTCTCGGTATCGGACCCAACCCTGATTTTACCGTTGGAATCCCACTTGACTCACCTCCACATACTGGAACCGAACCCATTAGGACATCTGAGGGAGAACAAGTAGAGGAGTTAGGACATGCGAGCCGGAGAGAACTGCGTTCAAAGTTGAACCAGGAAAGATTGAGCCATAAAGATAACGAGGCTCCTGAGCGACCCCAAACGAGCGATATCCGGGTAGCCACATCTACTACACCGTCTCATCTGTTAGGACGGGGTATTGAAGAAGACTCCGTGGACCCAGCGGAGCAATTGCACGACCCCTCTATCCACTCATCCGTCTCACGATAGACGGATGTTTCAATATTAAACGGGGAACAAGCACAACTTCCACCGGCCTCTCATTCGGAGAGTGTTGGTGTTGAAATAAGAGACCAGCAGCCCCCGGTCTCGCCTTCATTTCGTGCACCATCGAGTCTAGCGCCTTTTGATATTGAACACTCTTCGGCTAGGACACTCGAAGCTGAGCAACACCAAGTCGAGACTCTTCGTGACTCGACCGGAACCACCGTAGTGTCTTCACCTCTTGGTGAAACACAAGGATCGGCGGGAAATCCTACCACAGCTAACATCACGCCAACTGTGAACGTAGGTGGCTCTACCCCTGTGGTAGACGCCTCAACGGGTAACCTAAGTGGTCCCGGAGTTATTCACCCCGACTTTGTGTCGCAAGGGTCCCTGGATAGCACCCTTAAGGCTGTCCGCGAGGCACTGGAACAGCATGTCACCGACGAGATCGCCAAAGCCATCAAAGGCAAAACAAAGATCGTTGAAGCCGAAACCGCCCCACCACATCCATCGACATTTGCTCAACCTATCTATTCGGTGGATACCTTAAAGACGATGCTATTGGCCCAACTGCTCCAGGAATCCGATACAACCGCCTCGACTGAAGCAGACCTGATCTCAGTTCTCCGATCCCAGGTCACTGCTCCAACCTCATCTATCACATCCTGCCTTAACGCCATTGACTCGACCCTCAACGACTACAACAAAGCGCTCGCCACGCTGTCTGAGAGGGTCCGCTCACTAGAAGACACTTGTAAGAGTCAAGCCGGCGGTCTCAAACGCAAGAACGGTGACTAGGATGATCCTGATCACCGTGAGGGGGATAAGCGTCTACGCCAAACCGAGACCGCCCAGATCATGACTGCCGAAACTACAACAGTGGTTCAACAGGAACCCCCAACTGCGGCAACTACATCAGAAGCACCCGAAGCCGAGTTGCCACTAGCAGATATGGTCATAGATATGGATATTTCAGATGAAGAAGACCCGACGGCTGAAAAGCCCGAGGGTTCAACACAGGAACTGGTCGATTTTGACTCGTCAGACAGAACGATACTGGACATGATAGATCCAGAGTGTGAGACCAACCCGGAGACCGAAGACGCATGGTATGAAAAAGCCGCCAGTGCCGTAAACCTCCAGGTAAAATTGGTCTTCCCTATTGATGAGGACGACAATATTGACTACGATCAGTTCCTGCTCCAAAATTTATATGGAGCAACTCCCGTTCACTATGCTCAACCCGCCGAAACATCATCAACTAGACCCGAGTATACTACTTCCGATCAACCGACAACTACTCCTCCAACGACAGCTTCTGATCTTCCTCCCCTTCCTCAACAGCAACAAAACCGCTGGAAGAAGATCAAGGTACTTATCCCTCTTCTGGAGGAATATTTGAAAACGCTGTTCGTCCATAAACTTCGCCCGATCAAGCCAACCTTTTGCCTTGGTATTTACAACCTCGACCCCGAATACCAACGGCGTTATATACTTGCAATGCAGCGGTGCCTTCCAGTCAGTCAAGTCAGAACAAAGCATCAGATCACAGAGGTTCTTAACATCCATTCACGCCGCATCATGAGGATCGTCTATCCAGTCTTCACCGTTCGCCGCGAAGATGGTAATAAATGGAGATTCTCTGAAGCCGACTTCAAGAACCTCAGACCGCTCGACTTTCTGGTATTACTGAAAGACTTACGTTCAAGAACCGTCCGACCGCTAGAGATTACAAAGGCGCTCTAAGCCGTTCGTCGACACCTGGTCCGTACTATCATGATGTCATACTTAACGGACTTTCAAATGGCTGTCGAGAACAGGGCTAAGAAAGTCAATCTGATAAAACCAAATCTGAAAGCTCCTGAACTGAAGATGTATCCCGAGAACTCTCTGCTTCTACAACCTGAATTCGGGATAGTCTACAACAACGAACATAACGAAAAGAAATTTCTGCGTTTCAGTCAGGTAGACAGATTTTGTGACGGCACGCTTCTAAAAGTCAGAGATGCTCTTCGAAAGATTATTTAACACGAGTCTGAGAATCCAAAGCATTCGTATGTCCCAAATCCTAATGAAACAACTGCTCGGGAAGCTTTGGAAATGATTGAAGACCGCATCGACTATCTCCGCGCCATCAGATTCTTCTAGGTTCATTTCGTGCTCCGCAAACGTTACATCTACAACTGGAAAGAGCTCCAGCGCGAACTCGAACTTCAAATCAAAGGGGGAGATTGTTAGGGTAAAATATGTGTTGATTTAAAGTTCAAGGGTTAATTTGTAATAGATTAAACTTAGTCCATTGTGAACGGGCCGTGGGCTTGTTACCACGGGCCCATCGTATATAAAGTGCAATTAGCTTAGAAAATTATCTAGTTGTCTCATTTAGCTTTTCTACTTTACCCTGTAATTCTCTCTAAATCAATAGCTAAGTGGGCAGCCTTTGTGAATCATATCAACTGTTCTTATTTGCTTTTTCACAAACATAATCGTTGCACGGATCTGGATTCTACAAGACTTTCCCTGATTAATGAAGGTTCTTTTTTCATTTTGCTTTATCTGAAGACCAAGGAAATATGTTAGTTCACCCATCATGCTCATTTTATACTCATCTTTCATTCTATCAGCGAAACGAGTACAAAGATCAGGGTTAGTAGAGACAAATATAATATCATCAACATATATTTGAACAAGAATGATATGACCTTTTACTTTCCTGAAAAATAGAGTTTTGTCGATTTTACCTCGCTCAAATTGTTCAATATGGAGATAAGTAGAAAGAGTGTCGTACCATGCACGTGGAGCTTGCTTTAAGCCATAAAGTGCCTTATCCAGTTTATAAACATAACTGGACGCTTAGGATCTGAGAATCCTGGAGGTTGTTCCACATAGACTTCTTCATTCAGCTTTCCATTTAGAAACGCTGACTTAACATCCATCTGATATACTTTGAAGTCTTTGTGTACAGCGTATGCTAAGAATAAACGAATAGATTCTAGTCTTGCTACAGGAGCAAATGTTTCGTCATAATCTATGCCTTCCTCTTGTCTGTATCCCTGAGCAACAAGACGAGCCTTGTTGCGGGTAACAGTTCCATGTTCGTCCAACTTGTTTCGATAGACCCATTTAGTGCCTATCACTGTTTTGTCAGTTGGTCTTCGAACAAGTTTCCAAACTTTGTTTCTTTCAAATTCAGTCAACTCTTCTTGCATGGCGCTGACCCAGTTTGGATCTTTGAGGGCATCATCTACTTTCTTTGGTTCAGTCAGAGAAATAAAGTTAACAAATAAACATATATTACCTGCACTTCGTCGAGTCTGAACACCAGCGTTTGGATCACCAAGAATTTGATCAATTGGGTTATTTACAGTCCATCGCTGAGCCGGGGCGTGAGACGCTGAGTCAACTTGAACTGGAGGAGCTGAAGATGAAGCTTCAGCGACGTCTGGAGTATCAGCCAAGAGAGGAATGGATGCAGTTGTCATTATATTCACTGATTGCTGAGAAGTAGATGGAATGTCTGAGACATTGGGTTCAGAAGCAGGTATAGTGTTTAAAGGAACAACTGAGACCCATGATGTTTCAGCTTCACTATTCTGCATATTTGGAATGATAGTAGGACCATCATCTTCAACTGTATGAGCACGAGGAGTGGGAATATCTTCTGAATCACCAAGATGAGAAAACATCCATTGATTCAGTTCTTCAGTATCAGCGGACGGTTTAGAGTTCGCTGAACGGGATTCGTCAAACGTGACGCAAATTGCTTCTTCAACAGTTTGTCTTCTTCGATTAAAGACTATGAAGGCTTTGGAGACTGAGGAGTATCCAAGAAAGATTCCATCATCAGCTTTAGGATCAAACTTTCCAAGGGCATCTCTGTTGTTCAGTATGAAACACTGACATCCAAAGATGTGAAGAAAGCAGATTGAAGGCTTTCTCACATCTCTGTTTTATTGAATCTTTTAACTATCAGCGACCTGTTTTGCGTAAAACAAGCGGTGTAGACAGCTTCTGCCCAAAACTGAGTAGGCAGGTGAGAACCGCTGAGCATTGAACGTGCAGCTTCAATAATTGTTCTATTTCTTCTTTCAGCGACTCCATTTTATTGTGGTGTTCTCACTGAAGAAAGGTTGTGAGAAATACCCTTACTCTCAAAGAAGGAATCAAGAGAACTGTTTTTGAATTCAGTCCCATGATCACTCCTTATTGAGCGAACGGTCAAATTATTCAGGGTTTCCATCTTCCGAACAAAGGTGATGAGTTATTCAGGGGTGTCACTCTTGGAACGGAGAAACATAACCCATGTATAACGAGAGAATTCATCAACTATGACCAGTGTATATTTCTTTCCAACGATGGATTGTTTGTTAACAGGGCCAAACAAATCCATATGGAGTAGTTGTAGAGGAGATGGCACTGAGGAGACTTGCTTTGACTTGAAGCTTGCTTTGGTCTGCTTCCCTTTCTCACACGCTGAACATAAAGACTCTTTGGCGTATGAGTGTTGGGGTAGACCAGTGACAAACTCTTTTGAAGAAAGAGTGTTTAGTGTCTTGAAATTCAGATGAGAGAGCCTCTTATGCCATAGCCAGTTGACATCAGATGAGGCTTTTGAGAAGAAACAGGAGTTCTCAGTGGTGGTTGAGTCCATGTTTATTATATAAACATTTTCCAAACGATAACCGCTGAGAGCTATCTTCTCCTTTTTATCAGTGACAAAGCAGGATTCCTTGGTAAAGATTACCTTGTTATCCTTGTCGCAAAGCTGACTGATGCTTAACAGATTATGCTTCAGCCCTTCAACATATGCGACTCTTATGAAGGTTGTTGTACCATTTGAGAGTACACCAAACCCTCGGGTATGTCCTTTTCCATTTCCACCAAAAGTAACAGAGGGACCCTTCTCTTCCTTGTATTCAGCGAGCACGGTTTTCTTTCCAGTCATGTGTCTAGAGCATCCGCTATCGAGATACCAGATACCCTTCTTAACCTGCATCACAAAGGAAGATTAGTTTTTCTTGGGTACCCACTTAACCTTCTGTACACGTTTGTCAGTGGAAGTAGTTGGAATGGAAGGTTCAGCAATCTTCGCAGCTTTTGAAGATTCAGCTTTGTCAGTCTTCACTTTGGTTATTTTCTTAACCTCAGTGGTCTTCTTTGCCTTGGGGGCAATTTTCACCTTAGCTATCTTTTCAGCTTTGGTGGCTGTGGGGCACTTACTAGCAATATGATCAGTGAGTCCACAGTGATAACATTTCCTATAACTAAAAGTAGTTCTAGGACTATTTGAATGCTGAGCTTTTGATTTAGAATTAGAAGGACCAGCACCAAATAAGCTTTTGGCTTTTGAAATGGGAGGAACGTTTAGTTCTTCAGATTTCTTACCAAGGACATCCACTCTGAGTCTAGGAGTAGATCGCTGAATACACCCACGCTGAGTAGATCCAGAGATCTGATTCCTTGATCCAGAGGAATAAATCACTAAAGCTTTAGAAGCATTCAGCTTTGGTACTAAAGTACCCTTCTGAGGATTTTGGTTAAAAGCAATTCCTTTACCTTTATCTTTAAAGACAGAGGTAGGTTTTGGATAAACCATTTTCTCTTTACCTTTTGAATAGGTAGAAATTTCCTCAGGGATGGTTGGTCTGGACGAGGAACACTGAGAGGATGAAGTGTCAGCGACTGAGGATACGAAAGTTCCAAATAAGAGCATGGAACGATCAGTGGTTGGTTCTTGAGTTTCATATTTGTAACCTAGACCACGTTTATCACTCAGGGCAATCTGAGACTTAATTATCTCAGTGATCTTTGTTGAAGAATTACACCATCCTTCAACCGTATATTTTTCAGCTTTCAATGCAGCCATAGCTTCTGCTCGTTCGATTTTGACTAGCTGATTTAAATGCACTTGATCTTTAAAATCTTCTTCAATTTTAGAAAGCTTTTCTATTTGAAGGTGACAGTTTTTAAGTTGTTCAGCGAGATCAAGGTTTTGATTTTCAACTATAGTTTTGCCATTCATGGCTTCATATAAACTTCTAGTCAAGAGATCGATTTTACGGAGACTATCACCTTCATCAATATTTGCAATATTTGTAAAGAAGGAAGGTGATACCTGAATTGCAGATGTTGAAGTAGAGGGAATGTCTGAACTTTCTTCCTCGTCTTCAATCTTTGCCATAAGACAGAGATTGGCTTCATCATCCTCAGAATCAGATGATGATTCTTCTTCTTCAGAGGCAGCCCAATCGTAAGCCATCAGGCCTTTGCCTTTCTTCTTGAATCTTTTCAGCTTCGCATATTTATCATCTTTATTCCTGGGAATAAAGGATTTCTTGGGAAACGCTGAGTTTCTTGAAACTTTCTTAGACCTGCACTCGTTAGCGAAATGTCCAATCTTTTCGCAGTTAAAACAAGTAGCAGTAGCCTTATCAACAGGAGTTGATGATCTTGGCTTATCAGTTATAGAAAGGGGCTTGTTCTTTCTGAACATTTCCTTTTTGGCGAATCTCCGGAACTTTTTAGTTAGGAGAGCCAAAGATTCATCATCATCTGAAGAGTCAGAATCTGATGACCTTTCAGAGTTACTCTCTAACTCAGTGATAGTGACCGAGGGTCGCTGAGTAGAGGGTTCCTCTGAGATTAAAGCAACAGGGGTGCTTTTGGAATCTTTTACAAGATTCTTCTTAAGATGGCTTGATTGCTCATGATTTAGCATCGTGCCATATAAGGTAGCAAGGGTCATTGATCTTAGATCCTTTGACAGCTTGAGACACATAGAATAACTGTCCCATCTTTCAGGTAAACATTCTAGAAACTTTGTCAGCACTTCAAAGTTAGAATATTCCTTACCAACAGTTTTCAGATCTATTATTAAGCAATTAAAACATTGGTGAACTTCAGAGAGAGTCTCATTCTTACCACAAATGAAACTTTCATACTGTCTTACCAGGTTGATCTTTCGAGAGTCCTGGACTTCAGCAGTACTTTCATACTGAACACATATTGTGTCCCACATGGCTTTTGAGGATTTCAGGTTCATGACGGAATGGTAGACTTCGTCAGGAAGAGCCATGGATAGTATGGATCTGGCTTTTGTGTCGATAGCCACTTTCTTCTTATCTTCGTCAGTCCACGTATGAACTTCTTTGGGTACCAGCCTTTCTGGAATAGCAGGTCTATTCTCAGCGGCTGATACTGCGGCATCAATTCTTACATGAATAAATGGGCCATTTTCAAGATAATAAGGCATAGTAGAATCTACACCTTCTAGGAAGAGAGTCATCCTATTTTTCCATAGATTAAAATTATCTCTGGAGAATCTAGGGGTTTTTGCAAGAGAACCATTGTCGATATAGTTTGTGTTTGTGTTGGTAGCCATTTTAGAAATAGCAAGGAAGAGAAATCTTAATATAGATTAGATCTTGTTTATGAGATTAAACAAATCTGCTCTGATACCACTTGTTGGTCCCGAAGGGCTATACAAGTTTTTAGAAGGGGGGGGTTGTATACAAACACACAGATTTTACTTTTCTAAATTGTTTATTGATAAATCATTAACAATTTACAGCTTGTTGCGGAAACAAGATTAAGGATAAACCTAAATCTAAACAAGTTGGAACACTAAGAAACAGACGGAAATTACTAATAATTACCTATCTCAAGATAAGAAGGATGAACTTGTCCAGAGTTAGCAAGTTGCTTCAAAATAAAGTGAGTTCTTCTTCTTATATACTGCATGCATTTAATGCATTGCAGTTTACACTTTACACATGGCAGCAGCTGATTGGTTGCATGTCATTGACCTTTGTTGACAACCTTAGTAGCCGCATGTTGAACAGTGTAGTATCAGAGTGGTTGTACGAATTCAGACAATAAGGAGGTTCTTTTTCTGACATATCGTACGGAGTCGTGCAAGGGTGGTTAAGACAAAAGTACATTGTACGGAGGACTTCATGATCAGCTTTTCGTTGATTCAGCGATCTATCATTCTATATCAGCGAATGATAGAGTTTAGCGATAGCTGAAGTCTTGTACTTGATACTTCACGTTGAGTGGACAAATCTGAGTCTTCGCTGATCCGCATCAGTTCATTAGGAGACTTGTCGCTGGTTCTTGAGCTTGATCTTCGACTTCAGCGTAGAACCTATGTTAACGTGAAACTTGTCTTCAGGGATCATAAGTAAACAACTAACTTATCAGCGATCACCATAAGTACTGAACAGACTCAAAGTATTATGGTGAACAGTTTCGCTGAATGTTTAATCTAAAGAGCGAGAGTTCCTATCAGCGGTACTGGAAGATCTTAGTACTTGTCAGCGATAGTGAAACTCTGATACATATTGTTTACTTACAATTTTCACTAAGTATATAAGAGAAGGTCATTATCAAATCACTGAGGTTTGGATCAACAAAACCGAGTCCCGCAATTGAGCAATACCGGAACTAATTGAGATACCGGGAGATGAGATTAAATACCGGTATAATTGAGTACCGGGAGTTTATTTACCGGAAGATGGGGTTTATCGGTAATAAAGGTACCGAACTAATTACCGGAAAATGAGTACCGGTATTGAGAACCGGTAAATGTAATACCGGTAAAATTGAATACCGGGAGATTAAAGACCGGGACAATCAGAAATCGGAAGAAGGCAACAGTACCGGAAAACAATCAGTACCGGGATTTGAACACCGGTATGAATGGGTTTCGGTAACTTTAACAGTACCGGAACTACGAACACAATACAGAAGATGAATAGAACTTACCCGGTATGAAAGATTTCAGCCCTTTTGACTCGAAAACCAATCTGCAAAAGCTTAGTACCCACAAAACTAACAAAACACACACGAAAACACTACCTAAATCGAATCAATCAGCACTTTTGATGTACAAAATTGATAGTTTTCAAGAACAGGGAGCAAAAACCAAACAAATCAAGAACTTAAAAATCAGTGATTTTTACTCAACCAAACGATTTGAAAAACACAGAGAGATCTTAGAAAACCTATGGGGAGAATTTATCAAGCCTCAATTTTGGGGTTTAACACCAAAATTAAGACAATCAAAATTCTTGTGATGAACACAGTACGCACTATGAATGATCAAGAAAAAACAGAAAAATACCTTTGAATCTACGTCCTTCTGCTCTGATACCAATTGTGGATCCCAGATTCAATGACAATAACAGTATAATCAACACAATAAGCATTCAGTAGTCATAAATCTCACTTTCATTGATTGAAGTACAATGCGATTTAGGCTGTAGCCGTACAATAGGATTAGCAAAAGTAATTGTGATCATTAACCTAAAACAAAGAATAAAGCAAACTATTTATACCCAAAGGGTATTTACAAGAAATAGCAATATAAGCCCCTGAACTTCTAATTCCACAAACAACAAGACCTAACACTTACTATCTACGATTTCTACTGGTTCTTCTACGTAAGTCAACTTCTCATCAACGTTGATATCCTCCAAAGGAACAGCCACATCTGCTTCTTCCAAACACTTCTTTAAGTTCGAGACATGAAATGTTGGGTGAACTCCCTTTAATTCCTCTGGCAAGTCTAACTTGTATGCCAATGCTCCAACTCGCTCAATAATGATGAAAGGCCCCACATATCTCGGTCTCAACTTCCCTCTCTTCCTGAAACGTACTACTCCCTTCCAAGGCGAGACCTTCAGCATTACTTTCTCACCCACTTGAAATTCGATAGGTTTCCTTCTTTTGTTTGCGTACTTCCTTTGCCGATCTTGCGCTATCCTTATTTTCTCACGAATTAGGTCTATCTTATCCGCCGTTATTTGCACAATTTCAGGACCTGCTAACTGCCTTTCTCCCACTTCATTCCAACACAACGGCGTCCGACATTTCCGTCCGTACAAGGCTTCATACGCTGCTGCTTGGATGCTCGCGTGGTAACTATTGTTATACGAGAACTCTATCAAGGGTAGGTGTACTTCCCAAGAACCCTTGAAATCAATTACACAGGCTCGGAGCATATCTTCCAACGTTTGAATAGTCCTTTCGCTCTGGCCATCCATTTGGGGATGATATGTTGTGCTCAACTTCACTCGTGAACCCAACTCTCGCTGAAGACTCCTCCAAAACGACGACGTAAACTGGCTATCTCAATCGGACACGATAGATCATGGCACCCCGTGCCTTGATACAATCTTATTAATGTACAACTCAGCTAACTTCTCCAATGGATCAGACTCCCTGATTGGTAGAAAATGCGCGGACTTGGTGAGATTATCCACAATCACCCAAATCGCATCGTTACGTTTCGGAGTCCTTGGTAACTTCGTAACGAAATCCATAGTGATGTTATCCCACTTCCATACTGGTATCTCCGTAGACTGGAGTTCTTGTTGATCCAAACCCTCAGTGATTTGATAATGACCCTCTCTTATATACTTAGTGAAAATTGTAAGTAAACAATATGTATCAGAGTTTCACTATCGCTGATAAGTACTAAGATCTTACAGTACCGCTGATAGGAACTCTCGCTCTTTAAATTAAACATTCAACGAACACTGTTCACCATTAATGCTCTGAGTCTGTTCAGTCATTATGAAGATCGCTGATAAGTTAGTTGTTTACTTATGATCCCTGAATACAAGTTTCACGTCAACATAGGTTCTACGCTGAAGTCGAAGATCAAGCTCAAGAACCAGCGACAAGTCTCCTAATGAACTGATGCGGATCAGCGAAGACTCAGATTTGTCCACTCAACGTGAAGTATCAAGTACAAGACTTCAGCTATCGCTGAACTTTATCATTCGCTGAATAGAAAATGATAATGCTCTGAATCAACGAAAGCTGATCATGAAGTCCTCCGTACAAAGTACTTTTGTCTTAACCACCCCTTGCACGACTCCGTACGAAATGTCAGAAAAGAACTTCCGACTGTCTGAAATCGTACAACCACTCTGATACTACACTGTTCATCCATGCGGCTACTAAGGTTGTCAACAAAGGTCAATGACATGCAACCAACCAGCTGATGACACGTGTAAAGTGTATACTGACTTGCATTAAATGCATGCAGTATATAAAGAGATGAACCCACTTCATTTGAAGTAACTTGCTAACTCTGGACAAGTTCAATCTCTTATCTCAAGATAGGTTATTATTAGTAATTTCCTTATCTCTCTTAGTGCAAGAAACCTTAGTGTTCCAACTTGTTTAGATTTAGGTTTATCCTTAATCTTGTTTCCGCAACAACCTGTAAATTGTTAATGATTTATCAATAAACAATTTAGAAAAGTAAAATCTGTGTGTTTGTATTCAACCCCCCCTTCTACAAACTTGTATAGGCCTTCGGGACCAACAAGTGGTATCAGAGCGGATTTGTTTAATCTCATAAACAAGATCTAATCTAAAATATTTATCTTCCTTGCTATTATCTGAAAATGGCCACCAACACAAACACAAATTATATAGACAATGGTTCTCTTGCTAAACCCCCTAGATTTTCCAGAGATAACTTCAACTTATGGAAAAATAGGATGACACTCTTCCTAGAAGGTGTAGACCCTACTATGCCTTACTATCTCGAGAATGGTCCATTCATCCCTGTAAGAATTGATGCTGCAGTTCCAGCCGCTGAGAATAGACCTGCTATTCCAGAAAGGCTGGTCCCTAAGGAAATCTTTCAATGGACTGACGAATATAAAAAGAAAGTGGCTATAGATACAAAAGCCAGATCCATACTATCCATGGCTCTTCCTGACGAAGTCTACCATTCCGTCATGAATCTGAAAACATCAAAAGCCATGTGGGACACAATATGTGTTCAGTATGAAGGAACGTCTGAAGTCCAGGACTCAAGAAAGATCAACCTGGTAAGACAATACGAAAGCTTCATTTCTGGTAAGAATGAATCTCTCTCTGAAGTTCACCAACGTTTTAATTGTTTAATTATAGATCTGAAAACTGTTGGTAAGGAATATTCTAACTTTGAAGTACTGACAAAGTTTCTAGAATGTTTACCTGAAAGCTGGGACAATTATTCTATGTGTCTCAAGCTGTCAAAGAATCTAAAATCAATGACCCTTTCAACCTTATATGGCACGTTGCTGAATCATGAGCAATCGAGCCATCTTAAGAAGAATCTTGTAAAAGATTCCAAAAGCACCCCTGTTGCTTTAATCTCAGAGGAACCTTCTACTCAGCGACCCTCGGTCACTATCACTGAGTTAGAAAGTAACTCTGAAAGGTCATCAGATTCTGATTCTTCAGATGATGACGAATCTTTGGCTCTCCTAACTAAAAAGTTCAGGAGATTTGCCAAAAAGAAAATGTTTAGAAAGAACAAACCTCTTTCCATAACTGACAAGCCTAGATCATCAGCTTTTGTTGATAAGGCTACTGCTACTTGTTTTAACTGCGAAAAGACAGGACATTTCGCTAACGAGTGCAGGTCTAAGAAAGTTTCTAGACCCTCAGCTTTTACAAAGAAATCCTTTGTTCTAAGGAATAAAGATGACAAATATTCAAAGCTGAAAGAAAAATATGCTAAGCTGAAAAGCTTTAAGAAGAAGAGTAAAGGCCTGATGGCTAACTATGATTGGGCTGCTTCTGAGGAAGAAGCATCATCATCTGACTCTGAAGATGATGAAGCAAATCTATGTCTTATGGCCAAGATTGAAGAAGAGGAAGAAAGTTCAGACATTCCCTCCACTTCAACCTCTGCTATTCAGGTATCACCTTCTTTCTTTACCAATATTGCAAATATTGATGAAGCTGATAGTCTCCGTAAGATCGATCTCTTGACTAGAAGTTTATACGAAGCCATGAACGGCAAAACTGTGGTTGAAAACCAAAACCTTGATCTCGCTGAAAAGCTTAAAAACTGCCACCTTCAAATAGAAAAGCTTTCTAAAATTGAAGAAGATTTTAAAGATCAAGTATATTTAAATCAGCTAGTCAAAATCGAACGAGCAGAAGCTATCGCTGCATTAAAAGCTGAAAAAGCTACTGTTGAAGGATGGTGTAATTCTTCAACAAAGATCACTGAGATAATAAAGTCTCAGATTCCCCTAAATGATAAACGTGGTTTGGGTTACAAATATGATACTCCAAAACCAACCACTGAGCGTTCAATGCTTAAATTTGGAACGTTCGTATCCTCAGTCGCTGATACTTCATCTTCTCAGTGCTCCTCGTCCAATACACCAATCCCTGAGGAAACTCCTACCTCCTCAAAAGGTAAGAAAAAAATGGTTTATTCAAAACCTACCTTTGTCTCTAAAGACAAAGGCAAAGGAATTGTTATTTACCAGAATCCTCAGAAGGGTACCTTAGTACCAAAGCTGAATGCTTCTAAAGCTTCAGTGACTCATCCCTCTGGATCAAGGAAGCAGATCTCTGGATCTATTCAGCGATCTACTCCTAGACTCAGAGTGGATGTCCTTGGTAAGGAATCTGAAGAACTGAATGTTCGTCCCATTTCTAAAGGCAATAGTTTACTTGGTGCTGGCACTTCTAATTCGAAATCAAAAGCTCAGCATTCAAATGGTCCTAGAACTATTTTTAGTTATAGGAAATGTTATCACTGTGGACTTACCGATCATATTGCTAGTAAGTGCCTCACAGCCACCAAAGCTGAAAAGATAGCTAAGGTGAAGATTGCCCCCAAGGCAAAGAAGACAAACCCTGGTGCAAATCAGGTCAAGGTGAATCCTACCACTGAAGTTAAGAAATTAACCAAAGTGAAGAAAGACAAAGATGAATCTTCAAATGCTGCGAAGACTGCTGAATCTTCCATTCCAACTACTTCCACTGACAAATGTGTATACAAGGTCAAGTGGGTACCCAAGAAAAACTAACCTTCCTTTGTATTGCAGGTTAAGAAGGGTATCTGGTATATAGATAGCGGATGCTCTAGACACATGACTGGAAAGAAAAGCCTGCTCGCTGAATACAAGGAAGAGAAGGGTCCCTCTGTAACTTTCGGTGGAAATGGAAAAGGACATACCCGAGGGTATGGTGTACCTTCAAATGGTACAACATCCTTCAGAAGAGTTGCATATGTTGAAGGGATGAAGCATAATCTTCTAAGCATCAGTCAGCTTTGCGATATGGATAACAAAGTAATCTTTACTAAGGAATCCTGCTTTGTCGCTGACAAAAAGGAGAAGATAGCTCTCAGCGGTTATCGTTTGGAAAATGTTTATGTAATAAACATGGACTCAACAACCACTGAGAACTCCTGTTTCTTCTCAAAGGCCTCATCTGATGTCAACTGGCTATGGCATAAGAGGCTATCTCATCTAAATTTCAAGACACTGAACACTCTTTCTTCAAAAGAGTTAGTCACTGGTCTACCTCAGCATTCATACGCCAAAGAGTCTTTATGTTCAGCGTGTGAAAAAGGGAAGCAGACCAAAGCAAGCTTTAAATCAAAGCAAGTTTCATCAGTGTCATCTCCTCTACAACTACTCCATATGGATTTGTTTGGCCCTGTTAACAAACAATCCATCGCTGGAAAGAAATATACGCTGGTCATAGTTGATGAATTCTCTCGCTTCACTTAGGTAATGTTTCTCCGTTCTAAGAGTGACACCCCTGAAGAACTCATCACCTTTGTTCGGAAGATGGAAACCCTGAACAATCTGACCGTTCGCTCAATAAGGAGTGATCATGGGACTGAATTCAAAAACAGTTCTCTTGATTCCTTCCTTGAGAGTAAGGGTATTTCTCACAACTTCTCTTCAGTGACAACACCGCAACAAAATGGAGTCGCTGAAAGAAGAAATAGAACAATTATTGAAGCTGCACGTTCAATGCTCAGCGATTCTCACCTGCCTACTCAGTTTTGGGCAGAAGTTGTCAACACTGCTTGTTTTACGCAAAACAGGTCGCTGATAGTTAAAAGATTCAAAAAGACAGCCTATGAACTCTTTCATGGGAGAAAGGCTTCAATCAGCTTTCTTCACATCTTTGGATGTCAGTGTTTCATAATGAACAACAGAGATGCTCTTGGAAAGTTTGATCCTAAGGCTGATGATGGAATCTTTCTTGGATACTCCTCAGTTTCCAAAGCCTTCAGAGTCTTCAATCGTAGAAGACAAACTGTAGAAGAAACTATTCACGTCACGTTTGACGAATCCCGTTCAGCGAACTCTAAACCGTCCGCTGATACTGAAGAACTGAATCAATGGATGTTTTCTCATCTTGGTGATTCAGAACATATTCCCACTCCTCATGCTCATCCAGTAGAAGATGATAGTCCTCCTATCATTCCAAACATGCAGAATAGTGAAGCTGAAACATCATGGGTCTCAGCTGTTCCTATAAACACTATACCTACCGCTGAACCAAATGCCTCAGACATTCCATCTATTTCTCAGCAATCAGTAAATGAAATGACAAATGCAAGTATTCCTCTCTTAGCTGAAACTCCAGAAGTAGCTGAAGCCTCATCTTCAGCTCTTCCAGTTCAAGATGAGTCAGCGACTTATGCTCCGGCTCAGCGATGGACCGTAAATCACCCAATTGATCAAATTCTTGGTGATCCAAACGCTGGTGTTCAGACTCGACGAAGTGCAGGTAATATTTGTTTATTTGTTAACTTTATTTATTTAACTGAACCAAAGAAAATAGATGATGCCCTCAAAGATCCAAACTGGGTCAGCGCCATGCAAGAAGAGCTGACTGAATTCGAAAGAAACAAAGTTTGGAAACTTGTTCGGAGACCAACTGCTAAAACAGTAATAGGCACTAAATGGGTCTATCGAAACAAGTTGGATGAACATGGTACTGTAACCCGCAACAAAGCTCATCTTGTTGCTCAGGGATACAGACAAGAGGAAGGTATAGATTATGACGAAACATTTGCTCCAGTAGCAAGACTTGAATCTATTCGTCTATTCTTAGCATATGATGTACACAAAAACTTCAAAGTACATCAGATGGATGTTAATTCAGCGTTTCTGAATGGAAAGCTGAATGAAGAATTGTATGTGGAACAACCTCCAGGATTCTCAGATTCTAAGCGTCCAGATTATGTTTAAAAACTGGATAACGCACTTTATGGCTTGAAGCAAGCTCCTCGTGCATGGTATGACACTCTTTCTACTTATCTCCATATTGAAAAATTTGAGCGAGGTAAGATTGACAAAACTCTATTTTTTAGAAAAGTGAAAGGTCATATCATTCTAGTTCAAATATATGTTGATGACATTATATTTGGTTCTACTAACCCTGAGCTTTGTACTCGTTTCGCTGATAGAATGAAAGATGGGTATAAAATGAGCATGATGGGTGAACTAACATATTTCCTTGGTCTTCAGATTAAGCAAACTGAAAAAGGAACGTTTATTAATCAGGGAAAGTATGTTAAAGATATGATGAAGAAATTTGATTTAACTCATATTCAGCTATGAAAACCCCTATGGCACCACCGCTGACACTTGACAAGGATTCAAAGGGAATACCTGTTAATGTCACGCTGTACCGTGGGATGATCGGCTCTCTCTTGTATCTTACAGCTAGCCGACCCGATATTATGTATGCAACATGTTTGTGTGCACGATATCAAGCTGAACCTATGCTATCTCATATGAAAGCTGTAAAGCGAATCTTTCGATACCTTAAGGGTACAGCGAACCTAGGTCTTTGGTATCCCAAAGATTCAGGATTCGATCTAACCGCCTATTCAGATAGTGATTTTGCAGGTTGCAAAATGGATAGGAAAAGCACCACAGGAGGATGTCAGCTCCTGGGTGGAAAGCTGGTAAGTTGGACAAGTAAAAAGTAAAATTCAGTGTCCACTTCCACAGCTGAAGCTGAATATGTAGCTGCTGGAAGCTGTTGTTCTCAAGTCTTGTGGATGAGAAATCAGCTACTAGACTATGATCTTCAGCTCTCCAAAATTCCAATCTATTGCGACAGCACAAGTGCCATCGCTATAGCAAACAATCCAGTACTACATTCAAAGACCAAACACATAGAAATCAGATATCATTTTATCAGAGATCATGTGATGAATGGTGATATAGAACTTCATTTTATCCCAACTGATTATCAGTTAGCTGATTTATTCACCAAACCTCTTGATGAGACAAGATTCAACTTTCTCATCAGCGAGCTTGGAATGCTGAACTTTGAAGGGTAAAATCCTCAACGGTTCACATTGATCAGCGATAGGATAAAATCAACTCGTATAACCTATTCAATCATCTTCTCTCTGAATAAAACTTGGTTAAGCTGATATCAAGGTATGTTTTCTCTCTCTGACAATAGCATGAAAATGCAAGATTTCAAAACAAAATGCATCGCTGAATATCTCTTCCTTAACAACGATATTTTGAAATTTCTTAAAACCATCACTGATATTTTCATTCAGTGCTTCATGTTTGTAAAAGAGTCCCTGAGCTTTCAAAACCTCAGAGACATCCTAAAAGAATATGAAAGGACAGTTGTGACGTCATTGCAATGGATAAACCCCGACACGTTTTCTCTTTCTGACACACGTTTGCACGTCTCGTTCAAACTTCCAATCAAATGCAAACACGTGTCCGTGTCATGATGAAAATCTTTTCCCGCTCAAGGTTTTCTCTCTCTAATCTCTCTATATAAACAAACTCGTGGTTTATATTTTTCTTTTACGCGAACAATCTTCCTCCGCAAGAAAGAATTCACTGTTGCATTTGTGCTTTCTAAAACTTCAAGAACTGTTCATCATCTTCTTCATCAAACATCAAGGTTAATATGTTCTTATTTATTACCGAATGCGTATAACTTGTTTCCGATCTTTTCCTTGTTTTAACAAGATCAAACAAAAGAACTTCTTAAAAATGAAATCATTTTTTTCATGGTTTTATGAACACAACCATTTCATGGTTGTTCTTCAAGTTTAAATGCAAAAATCATAAACTTGTTCTTCATTCATTTCCAGAATCTATTTCTTCATAGAAAACTGGATAACAAGAATAAATGGGTTTTACATTTCGTTTCTTAAAATCAAGAAAAACCCTAATCTTCATTAAGACATTTGTGTCTGAATGAAATGGATAAAATTTGAACCGTCTTAATGGAAAATCTTTCCACATTATTCTTATTCTTATTTGTTAACATCTTTGGTTGAACTGATAATACAGAGAAATGGCATCGTCTGACATTCCTGCTACCGCTGAGAACATCTCTGTTGACTCTGAGGAAGTGGAATTTATCAAGGCTCCTTAGGTTAAGTTCACTCTGGAACAACTAGATTGGACCAAAACGAACAACCTTTCTGCGCTTCTCGAGTTTCCTCCTCGAAAGCAAGTCACACATCTGAAAGATGCTGTGAATTTCCTAAAGAATTGCTGTATTTCAACAGCCCTGACCATCTCACCTCCTGCAAGTCAGCTACTACTATCCCAGTTCTGGTACACTGCCAGACATTCTCAGTTACCATCCGCCAAAGATCCCTCCAAAACAATTGATTGTATCCTCAGCGATACTGAGTATGGCACGATAAAGATCACACCTGCCATCATTCGCAAAGCTCTGAACTTTCCCAACGCTACAAAAGAAAAGCCTTTTGTTCCTTTCCCTGACCATAAGAAACTCGCTGACAAAGAAGCTCTTATTGCATTTTTTGATGCAATGGGCTATGTATGGGAAATTGGCAGAGACAAGAAGCCCGAGAAGAAGCTGACCCTGTTAAAGAAGTCGAAAATGCCCAGCGAGATGAACTTCATCTTCGCTCACCTAATCAGCTGCATGACTGCCAAGACCGGCTCCTCTGACCAAGCCGCTCAACCTCAGCAAGCAATGGGATACGCTCTGCTGAAAGGTCTACACATTGACTGGGCATCTCTTATCTATGATGACTTGTTGCAAAGAGTAGACTCTGCCGCTGACAGACCTCTATGGGTTCCTTACCCCCGATTCATCAGCGCCATCTTCCACTATGGCCTGAAGGACAGCTACCCGCAAGAGGGTGACCTGAAACTCTCTCAGGTTGGCCCTAAGGTACTTGACTTCAAACCAATTGAAAATGAGGTACGTCTTTCTACCCTTTTAACTCTTCTCAACACTTCTTCTTCAAATTCTGTGGCTCCTTCAGCGACAATACCCATCGCTGATACCCTGGCCACAAAATCCTCTCCTTCTAAGAAAAGGAAACAATCATCTACCCCACTTGGTTCTAAAAGGATCAAGAAAACAAAGGAGCAACCCCAGCAATCTCATGCTGAAGACTCCTCAGCTCTTTCTGCAGAGCTGAAGGAACGTTCAGTGGTATGCTCTGCCACACCTGAACAACCCATCCATTCCATCCCAACTTCAGCGTCTCTAAACGCTGAGGTTACAAACTTGGAACCTACCCAACCTCCTTCAGTCTCTCAAAAGACTGATGCAGTGATTTGCAGCGAATCCAATGATGAACTCAGAACCCAACCTCCATTCTTATCCTTCGCTCCTCCCTCTACTCTTTTGGTCTCTCCTCCAGATCTCGCTGGAGCTGCCATCATTTCTACGCAAACTAAAGCTGATACTCCAGAAATGATGAAGACAGGACTTGCAGGACAATCCATGGGCACTTTTGAAGATGACATGGAACATTTTTCAGGAACCCGTAATTTTGACGAGTTCATCAATCCTCCTGCAGGTACACACCAACCCATAAACACTGTCACTAAACCCCAAACTTCTGAGCTTTCCTATGTTCACAAGTTCTTATATGTTACATGTCCTAATTTGGGAGACATCAACGCCTCTCTGAAGTCCGTGGAGACAAAGTGTAAAGCCCGTATCCCGGTATGTATTTTCTTTTGTTAATTCTTTTCGTTTAAGTTTAATTTAATGTGGGTTCCGTTATCGGGGTTAGACGATTTGGACCTAATCGTTTAAATGTCGAAATTTTTGGTTAGTTGCGAGAAGATTGTTAGTTGAGGGACCAATTGTGTCAAGGGCCAATACACCCTTTTGGTTTAGGCCTATGCAATTAGAACCAAAACCCATTTGATTTTGTGGTTTGTTGAGGATAACGTGATTGACAAGAAGAGAAAGAAAAGATTAGTAAACAAGAAAACTAAACCAAACCCTACGGCTCATTCCCCCTCCCCTTTTCCTTGTTGCCGGCCGGAGATAAGAACCGAGAGAGAGAGAGAGAGAGAGATCGACGCCGGCGAGAGTAGAGAGAGAGGGTGTTCGCCGGAAAGAGAAGGACGCCGGGGAGAGGAGGAGCAAGCGACCGGAGAGAAGGAGGGGCTGCATCGAGGTAACCGTGTTGTCGTTTCGTTGTTTTTTTTTTCTCTCTTTGGTTTTGTTCGTCGCAAGTGTACCGCAAACCACCACCACCGCCGCGGCAGCCATGGCCGCCGGCGGTGTGGCCACCACTACACGCCGCCGCTGTGATGGCGGCAGGGGGGTGCGGGTGTGTGCGGGTGCGTTTTGCGAGTGTGTCGGAAGTGGGTGACGATGGGAGGTCTCGCCGGAAGGGTTACCGTAACCATCGTCGCCGCCGCCAACCACCACCGCTGCCGGAGATGGATGTGGGTGGTGCTCGGTGGTTGTCCAGCCTAGTATGACCTTTCTCCAGTAAGCTTGTAGGCTGTTCGGGTCTGTTTGGATTAAGCCATGTCTTAATGAGTTATTTAGTTATAGTTGTCATTTCATGTGAATTCACAGTTTCTGTCACTGTTTTGTGACGGCCATAACCTTTCCGTCATAGCTCGGATTGAGGCGAATCTGGTGCCCACGGTTCACATTCTATGCCGGGTACACTTTTCGTGTTTTAGCGGAAGTCCGGTTCGGCCTCTAGCTAGGCGTAAATTGGCTGTTTATACAGCAGGTCCGGATGTGTCAGTTCGCGTCCCGTTTTAAAAGTCACAGTTTCTGCCACTGTTTTGGGAAAGTCATAACCTTTTATAAGAACGTCATATTGGGGTGAAACCAGTCCCAAAATCTCCCATTTTGAGTCTAGTAAGTTTCTTATGTTTTGCGGAAAAACCAGTTCGGACCGTAGCTAGTGTCAAACTGCTGTTTTGTAATGAAAGGTGCTGTTTTTCGCTGTGCAGTTAACCGGTTTTGTAAAATCCATAATAAATTATAGAAAAATCGTTAGGACGCGTGTAATACGTCCCTGGAAAGCTAAGACCCGGACCTAGCGGTTAGTTAATTTTAATTGAGGATTTTCTGGGTTTAAGGAGGTCGAAACAGGTCCCGAACAGACCTGGTTTTCTAAGCCAAAAAGTCGTGTTAGCGACAGTTTCATCGTGCGTCATGTTTTAGGGTCCGGGCCTCGTGTTGATACGTTTTAACGTTCGTTTAGGTGTCGGGAAGTGATCTTGGATTTTTGGAGCTTGAATTATTGTTTGTGAGCTAGGCGCGCTTACGAGGTGAGTTCTCTCACTATTTTTAATATCGGTTACTTTTACATTACGGTAGCACGTGTGTGGTAGCTTTATTTAATTGTGATGTTGGACTAGATAGTGGGGTGTCTAGTGGGACCTTTATTTTCATGTATACGCGGGTGGCGTAGGAACTCGGTGGGGCCGAAATTGTATACGCGGGTGGCGTAGAAACTCGGTGGGACCGGGTAATGCTTGCACGGTTATCGTTTGGTCGGTGGGACCGACGTATGCCTTTTGGGTGGGATGGTGTAGGTATGCATGTTTATGATTTGTTCGTAGACTTGTATGCTTGTTTATATGCAACTATCTGTTTTAGGGGTAGTGTGGAATAACTGTGTTAATTATGGTGGTTGAATTCACTAAGCTTCGTGCTTACCCCTTCCCAAAATCTTGTGTTTTCAGGTGCGAGTAGCAGTCGGGCATGACGGTACACACGGGCGCAAGGCGAAGATCGTTTGAATTGATTTTTAGTAAATGGGGGTTTAATTATATAACTTTTCCGCTGATTGAATTATATAACTTTTCCGTTGCTTAAACTTTGTTGACGGTTTTAAATAACGACGTTTATTCTTATTGTAATGAGATTGGTTAACTTTTGGTTTGATTATAATGAAATATACTACCTTTAAAAAATTTAAATTCCTTGTAATTTTTGGGACGTTACACAAAGCTGACAGGTCTCACCACCACTCTTTCAAATAACTCTACAGCTGTAACAAACGCTGGAGAGAATCTTACAAAGCTGACAACGGTGGTGGAGAAGAAGGCTTCCACAGATGACTTGAAGCAGGTTGATAAAACTCTCAGCGACTTCGCCAAGGTGCTCGCTGACATCTACACAGACTACACCTCTCTCAAAAATTCAGTTTCATCCATGTCCAGCGAGGTCACAACGCTGAAGACATCGGTTGGACAACTAGAGGGAGATATGTCTACTGTAAAGACTGACTTAGGCTCTGTAAAGACCGATGTTAGTTCGATGAAATCGTTGATCGAGCAGCTACTACACAAAGCGAATACTCCTGCTCCTGCCCATGCTCCTGTCCCTGTATCTGACAATTTCACAGCGGCGGATCGCACTGAGCTGGAGAAGATCAATCCTGCTATTTCTGGCCTTCAAGACAGAATAGCAAAGATTGAAGATTTGATAGGTATCTCTGGCCAAGAAGACAGAGAACCTACCAACGCTGCTGAGTCAACCCATTCCTCCCCCACTCATCATGAGAAAGAGGGGGAGAATAGCGCTGAAGATCTCTCCAAGAGCGCTGAAGACCTTTCCCATGATGAATCTATCAGGGGAGAGAAGAAGGATGCTGAAGAAACCACCGCTGGACCTCAGGGAGATGAAAACCCTGAGGAAACCAAGAAGATCGCCTCTGTATCTGAGGGGGAGCAACTCGAAGAAGAAGCTGATAAAACCGAATCCGAAGCAGAAGATGATGAAGTCGTCGACGTCCCTGATAATGAACCATCATCTTGTCCAAAGAATGATGATGATGATGACGAAGATGACGATGACTTCTTTATCGTCAAACCTGCTCCGAAGATCAAAGTTCTTAAGGGAAACTTGTTGGTCCCGAAGGCCTATACAAGTTTGTAGAAGGGGGGGTTGAATACAAACACACAGATTTTACTTTTCTAAATTGTTTATTGATAAATCATTAACAATTTACAGGTTGTTGCGGAAACAAGATTAAGGATAAACCTAAATCTAAACAAGTTGGAACACTAAGGTTTCTTGCACTAAGAGAGATAAGGAAATTACTAATAATAACCTATCTTGAGATAAGAGATTGAACTTGTCCAGAGTTAGCAAGTTACTTCAAAAGAAGTGGGTTCATCTCTTTATATACTGCATGCATTTAATGCAAGTCAGTATACACTTTACACGTGTCATCAGCTGGTTGGTTGCATGTCATTGACCTTGGTTGACAACCTTAGTAGCCGCATGGATGAACAGTGTAGTATCAGAGTGGTTGTACGATCTCAGACAGTCGGAGGTTCTTTTTTGACATTTCGTACGGAGTCGTGCAAGGGAGGTTAAGACAGAAGTACTTTGTACGGAGGACTTCATGATTAGCTTTTCGTTGATTCAGCGATAGCTGAAGTCTTGTACTTGATACTTCACGTTGAGTGGACAAATCTGAGTCTTCGCTGATCCGCATCAGTTCATTAGGAGACTTGTCGCTGGTTCTTGAGCTTGATCTTCGACTTCAGCGTAGAACCTTTGTTGACGTGAAACTTGTCTTCAGGGATCATAAGTAAACAACTAACTTATCAGCGATCATCATAATGACTGAACAGACTCAGAACATTAATGGTGAACAGTGTTCGCTGAATGTTTAATTTAAAGAGCGAGACTTCCTATCAGCGGTACTGTAAGATCTTAGTACTTATCAGCGATAGTGAAACTCTGATACATATTGTTTACTTACAATTTTCACTAAGTATATAAGAGAGGGTCATTATCAAATCACTAAGGGTTTGGATCAACAAATCTCGATAAATGAACCTTCAGGGGAGCGGAGAAAGACAAAGCCCTCAGCCTCTGGAGCTGAGAAAGGCAAAGGCAAAAGCGTCGCTGAAGATGACAATCTGACGATCTTGCTTGAAAAGCCGGTTTGTCAGGTACACTAAACATCTCTCACTCCATCCCTTCTCTATCATACACTATCAGTTCTACTACCCAAGCCTATACACTTGAACAAATTTTCTCTATATGGTTCTACCCAAGTTCTTACTTGTAAGATCGCTGTGTTTCAGCTAGTCCTCTCCCCTGTTTGAGGATATCGCTGAAGGTTCCACAACTGCGACTTCACCAATAATACCAGCTGCTGCTGAAGAAATAATCCCAGTCTTAGATTTGAACTCTGAGACTGATGAGCCAGAAGAACAGCTACTCTCGCACAGACACAGACCTTCCTTAGCTCCTCAAAAGCTAAGTGAAGAGGATCAGAAAAGAAGAGAAGAGATAATAAAGCAATTCGAGGATCAGCGAATCATTCTGAGGCGTGATCAACTTCCTTCAGTTCCTCCAAAGTTCAGAATTTCCAAAAAGGAATACAAGGATCACCTCAGAGCTGAAAGATTAATCGCTAAAAGAAAGGAAGCTGAAGAAAAGGACAGAGAATACGCCATCCAGCTTTCTAAACGATCAATAAAAGACCCCAAGCTGAAAAGAGTTCCCATTGATGTTCAACATCAGCTCTGGGAAAACGCCAAGAAGATAACTGAAGAAAAGAGAACTGTGTATTCCAAAAAGGTCAACTACAGACTCTCTCCTGCCAAAATCAACAAGGTATTCATCTCTGGAAGAACAACCCTTGTTTCAATCGCTGAAGTCGAGATATTCAGAGAAGATAAGAAGTACGAAAAATTCTATGTTGAAGCCATAACGAAGTACGATCTCTCTGAATGGTTGGAGATCAGGTTAGCCATCCAGAAGTCCAAGTCGAAGTACAAGGAACATGTTGAAAAGCTGATCAACAAACAAATCGACTTAGTCTACTCCTGTGTGGATATTCCTCCTCCTCCTCTCGAAAGTCAGAAAAGAAAGGCCTCAACGAAGAAGAAGAAATCCATATCTTCAATTGATGGCCCTGTCATACGAAATGAAACAGATATTGGTTTTTCACGTGCTGAAGTCCTTGGTCCTGATCCTGATCTTTCCATGCTTGACACATCTCTTCCTCCTGGTGAGACTTTCATCCCTGGCAAAGTCATAAGCGAACCCTACGGGATATTTTTCCATGACTACGATGGTGGAAAGAATTTTCAACGCATCTCTGAACTTCACATCACTCCCATCGAACAGCTGAGAGATCTCATCTACTGGTGTGACTTCAGGAATGACCCTCAGGCACGACATCTGAAACCCTTGATTTTTTAAGAAGCGCTGATCAAAAGAAAACAAGGTGTAACCATTCCTGACTGGATGATTCCCACCACATCAATGACCCTTGATGAACTTCTCATTAAGGAAGAACCCTTTACAAACTGATATGATCGCCTATTTCTCTATTGTATCAGTTATTCTTTTGTACTTGTAATTTATTTCGCTTGTACTTGTAATATTTCCATTTCTCTTTGTAACCTGATTCAAAGTTTTAAAGAAAGATTTCAGCGAACGTACTTTACTCCATCAGTACTGAAAAGATCCCATAAAACAGTAAAAGGGACAAGTATTTTATGAGTTCTTTTTATCCTTATGTTTTCATTAAATAGCAATTTTCTTTGTTGCTATGTCATAATCAAATAGGGGGAGATTGTTGATCCAAACCCTCAGTGATTTGATAATGACCCTCTCTTATATACTTAGTGAAAATTGTAAGTAAACAATATGTATCAGAGTTTCACTATCGCTGATAAGTACTAAGATCTTACAGTACCGCTGATAGGAACTCTCGCTCTTTAAATTAAACATTCAGCGAACACTGTTCACCATTAATGCTCTGAGTCTGTTCAGTCATTATGATGATCGCTGATAAGTTAGTTGTTTACTTATGATCCCTGAAGACAAGTTTCACGTCAACATAGGTTCTACGCTGAAGTCGAAGATCAAGCTTAAGAACCAGCGACAAGTCTCCTAATGAACTGATGCGGATCAGCGAAGACTCAGATTTGTCCACTCAACGTGATATATCAAGTACAAGACTTCAGCTATCACTGAACTTTATCATTCGCTGAATAGAAAATGATAATGCTCTGAATCAACGAAAGCTGATCATGAAGTCCTCCGTATAAAGTGCTTTTGTCTTAACCACCCCTTGCACGACTCCGTACGAAATGTCTGAAAAGAACCTCCGACTGTCTGAAATCGTACAACCACTCTGATACTACACCGTTCATCCATGCGGCTACTAAGGTTGTCAACAAAGGTCAATGACATGCAACCAACCAGCTGATGACACGTGTAAAGTGTATACTTACTTGCATTAAATGCATGCAGTATATAAAGAGATGAACCCACTACATTTGAAGTAACTTGCTAACTCTGGACAAGTTCAATCACTTATCTCAAGATAGGTTATTATTAGTAATTTCCTTATCTCTCTTAGTGCAAGAAACCTTAGTGTTCCAACTTGTTTAGATTTAGGTTTATCCTTAATCTTGTTTCCGCAACAAGCTGTAAATTGTTAATGATTTATCAATAAACAATTTAGAAAAGTAAAATCTCTGTGTTTGTATTCAACCCCCCCCCCCCCCCTTCTACAAACTTGTATAGGCCTTCGGGACCAACAGTTCTCCATACGGTCGTTGATGTTCTGCTTTAACTTTCAAACACGACACACATCGCTCCACAAAGTGAGCGATGTCCTTCTTCATTCCTGGCCACCAATAAAACTGTCTTAAGTCTCGATACATCTTATTCGTTCCCGGGTGCATAGAATATCGCGACTTATGCGCTTCTTCTAGAATGCTTACTCTCAAGTTCCCTAACTTGGGAACCCACACCCGGTCCTTCATACACCTTAACCCACCGCTGTTGACACTGAGCAAAGATGTAACCCCAATGATCCTTTCCCCCTTTAGATTCTCTTCTAACAATGCTTCCTCTTGAGACTTCTTGACCTCGTCCAGAAGACTCAAAGTCGCCTCGACCCTGAAGGCCACTACTTTGGTCGATTCTCCTCGCTCTTTGACTCAACGCGTCCGCTACTACATTTTCTTTTACCGGGTGGTAAAAGGATCTCGCAGTCGTAGTCGTTTAATAATTCCATCCATCTCCTCTGTCTCATGTCCAATTTCTTCTGATCAAAAAGATGCTTAAGACTCTTATGATCGGTGTAGATCTGACACTTCACTCCATACAAGTAGTGTCGCCATATCTTTAAAGCGAACACCACCACCGCTAGCTCCATGTCGTGAGTAGGGTAGTTCTTGTCGTGATCTTTCAACTTCCGGGATGCGTAGGCAATCACCTTCCCATTTTGCATTAGAACACACCCTAGCCCAAGCTTAGAAGCATCGCGGTAAATCACAAATCCTTCAGATCCATCTGGTAATGACAAAATTGGAGTGCTGCTCAGACTCTCCTTCAACCTCTCAAATGCGGCCTCTTGAGCTTTGGTCCAAACGAACTTGACGTTCTTCCTTGTCAATGCGGTCAACGGTGTGGCTATGCGAGAGAAGTCCTAGATGAACTTCCTATAATAACTCGCTAATCCGAGAAAACTTCTCACTTCCGATAGCGACTTTGGCGACTCACAATCTTTAATAGCTTCGATCTTGGCAGGATCCACTTTGATGCCATCAACTGACACCACGTGACCCAGAAATTGAACTTCTCTCAACCAGAACTCGCACTTCGAAAACTTAGCGTACAACTTTTCGCGTTTCAGCAATTCCAACGTTGCTCGAAGATGCTCCTCGTGATCTTTACGGGTTCGAGAGTAGATCAGGATATCGTCGATGAAGGCGATAACTCACTTGTCTAGTAACGAGCTACACACCCTGTTCATCAAAACCATGAACACTGTTGGGGCATTAGTCAAGCCAAAGGGCATGACTAAGAACTTGTAGTGTCCGTATCTCGTACGAAAGGCTGTCTTGGGCACGTCTTCCTCTCTCACCTTTAGCTGATGGTATCCTGACCTCAAGTCTATCTTCGAGAAATAGCTCGCACCTTGCAACTGGTCAAAAAGGTCATCAATCCTCGGAAGCGGGTACTTGTTCTTCACTGTTACCTTGTTGAGCTCACGGTAATCTATGCACATCCGCATAGACCCGTCCTTCTTCTTCAAAATAAGTACCGGCGCTCCCCATGGTGATGAACTTGGATGAATGAAACCCTTGTCTAGTAGCTCTTGCAGCTGCTTCATCTTCTTCATTTCTGCTGGTGCCAGACGATAGGGCGCACGTGCAATCGGTTTCGCCCCCGACATCAGATCTATTCTGAACTCTACTTGACGATCTGGGGGCAGACTCGTCAAATCATCCGGAAACACTTCCGGGTACTCATTTACTATAGGCACCTCCTCTACTCCCTTCTTTTCCTTCTTAGCATCTAGCACATAAGCTATATACCCCAAACATCCCTTCCCCAGACATCGCCTAGCTTTCAACATAGAAATCATACATGACTTCTGTTCGGGTAAAAAATCACACCCTCGGCCGACTTGGGAAATCCCCTCGACACGACCCATGACCATTGATTACCCTACCCCCGGCCGACAAAGATAATACCCATTATTATCATGTCCCCGACATACGTTAATAACCGCGATAATTGGTTATTGAAAGACATCTTGTGTCGATAGTTATTCAAGATAGTCATCTTACATCTAATGATCGCATGTCACGTGTCGCATGTTACACGTCGTATGGCATACATCGTTAGCGACCTGTCGCTAGTCTTATGTCACTAGTCACACATCACCAGTCTCATGTCGCCAGTTACGACTCATCGATTTTACGTCGACAGTCTTCTGTCGACGATCTTATATCACTCTGGTCTCATGACCTGGTCCTACGACATCATCACCTTGGTCTTACAACCTAGTGGACTTACGACCCGGTCTTACGACCTGGTCTTGCGACATTTCTATAAGGCCATTCTTATATTAAGGTAAGGTTTTACAAGACGTTTACAATCATATACACGATCTTATACTTTGGCGACAGTCGTTGTTTGGGTAAAAAATCACACCCTCGACCGACTTGGGAAATCCCCTCGGCATGACCTATGGACATTGGTTACCCCCCACCGACAATGATAATACCCATTATTATCATATCCACGACATACGTTAAATAACCACGATAATTGACATATTGGGTCAATAGTCATATTACATCTCATGATCGCACGTCACGTGTCGCACGTCACGTGTCGCACGTCACGTATCGCACTTCACACATCACTAATCCTACATCACTAGTCTTATGTCGCCAGTTACGGCTCGTCGACAGTCTCCTGTCATCGGCGTTATATCGCTCTGGTCCTACGACCAAGTGGTCTTATATTTTGGCGATAGTCGTATGTTCCATAACACCGACATCCGAGACTTAAGACGGTCGTACGATTATACTAACCATTAACGGTCAAACATCCGTTTATTCTGTTTATCAATGCAGGTCTTGACCACGAACAGAAAAGGTAAGATACTCGTTATGAGCCATATCTTGTATTAAGATAAGGTCCCGACAAAGACCCAGAAAACATCCGTCGTCCCTCCCGAAAGGTAAGTCGAAGAGTTCATCGCGACACTCGACATCGACGTCGCCCGCTCCGCACGACCGTCGCATATAGACCATGCGACCTCAACCAAGCTAACACATAATATAACTGTTACGTTTGTTAAGTGGTTAATGCATGAGTCAAAGTCATTAATGGGCAACGGTTATAACCGACGAAGTCATTAACAAGCATTTAATCCCACATTGAAGACAGCGACCGTTACAACAAGTCATCAAAGCCTTTAATGATGTAGTTAAAGCTCCCGAAGACTATAAAAGATCAAGCTCAAGCCTCATTTCGGGGACATCTGCTATCGAATCCAAGAAATCATCTACTGAAAGCTAACATCCGATACTGAATTCAAGAATTCTACAGCGAACTCAAGAACAACAGAAGAAAAGAAGCTTTCACTCGAAGAATCGCTCTCGACGCACGACATCCGCCCTCGACCAGCAGTTTACACCTTATTTCCACACACGACAAACACTTGTTTTACATTCCAAACACTTGTATTGTAATCTCTGTACGATCGACACCAGTACCGAAGGACATCGCCCCTGATTGGCGACCATAGTGCAGCGACGACTCCCACTGTCGTCCGCATGTTTTTTCCTCGTTTGAGGTTTTTCCCGCGTCATCAAATCCCTTGTTTCTTCATTTTTATCCTCGTCGTACGTCTCGTCGAAAGATTCTTTCTTTAATTATTTAAGTCCACATCGACCTTAAGTTGTCCCTTTGGTGCGATTTTTGGCATTAACAGTTTGGCGCCATCCGTGGGACCACATCTAGAGAAAATCTTCGACGAACGTGCGTTTCTACTAAAGATATTGTAGAGCTTTTTCAGGTATATGGCGAATTATCAAGATCACTTGATTCAATTTCAATCGGAATTGAATGCGGCTCGAAGCCAGACTCAAGCCCCGATAAAAAAATGTTCCGTCAAAAGTATCGCATATATCGCATCGTCCAAGGGACTCGGGGGTTCGAGACATCCGCTACAAATTTAAAAATTACCACATCTGATTTCAAAAGTCATCGGAAAAAGGCGCTTATCGACTCCATGTTACGGTAACTGTGACGTCTTACTTAGAACAACTCTATATACATATACTCTAAGTATATTTTCCTCGTATTATTTTCATCTAATATATGATCGTTGATTCAAGCATCAAAAGATCATCGGTCAAAACCAGCGACCACCCCCGATTTTTACATTGCAGGCTCGCAAGATCATATAAATACAAGGCTTACGATTTATATCGTGAGAAGCGAAGTCTCTACGACTTAAAACGCAGGTTACAATTTATTGTCGTCGATAAAAGACGACTCACAGTTTTAATCTTGTGATCGCCTGTTATGGCGAGCGCAGGTTGCAATTTATTGTCGTCAATAAAAGACGGCTCATATTTTTTAAATCTTATGATCGCCAGCTACGGCAAACGCAGGTTACTATTTATAGTCGTCGATAAGAGACGAATCGTATTTTAAATCTTATGATCGCCAGTTATGGCAAAAGTAGGTGGCAATTTGTAGTCGTCGACAAAAGACGAGTCACCCCCTTTTTTCGCCAGTCACGACAGACACAGGTTAAAATTCTCGGTAAACAATAAAAGCGACTCACATGTTGAAATCTCATGATCGCTAGTCATGACATATGTCGTAAATAAAGACGACTTGTACATTGAATCTCGCAATCACCCGTCATGGTTCCAAGGGACCAGAATACTCAAGTCGACGCTTTAGCAAACCTCGCGTCTGCTTTGCTCAAACCAATACTCAACAGCATTATCTTGCGACGTCGTCCATCGAAAATGACGATGACATCCAGATGGAAGACCAAGAAGATAATTGGTCAAGCGACATCCGAAATTGTCTACGACAATGGATCCCAGTTCGTAAGCCACTCGACAGTTCTGTGAAGACCGCGACATCAAGCTGACGACCTCGACACCCAGAGGCAGGCGGTCGGGCGACAAGAACGTCACAGCTAAAGTCTTTCAAGAAGGCGACTATGTCCTCCGTCGAGTGTTCCAAAGCACTTAGTGCAGGTAAACTTTCCACCGAGTGGGAAGATCCTTATCGTACCTCAGTGGTCGTGGGTAAAAGTGCCTATCGGCTCTAAACCCTCGTCGATCGAGATATTCCACGCAGCTAGAATGCAACGCATCTGAAAAGGATCGCACGACATTAGTTGCCAAGTCTATTATACGACTTTAGTCTTGCAGGATCGCACAATATATATTGCTAAATCTATCATACGACTTCAGTACACTCTCACAGGATTGTACGACATAAACGATCAGGTTTATGACTTGATTATCCTTTCGCATGAACGCATGATCCAAATTCATCGTATGATTTAGTCTCTAACGACTTCACAATCTTAGTTCCTTAACTTAGAAAAAATTTCACATCTTGGACAAGTGCCTAAGTCGCACGTACCTATGTTTGCTTAGCACGATTCAAAGATCTCAAGATCTCGCAGTCTACATCTTAACGCTGAAAAGTTGAGGTGTTTGTAAAGCCCGTACCATGTAATTTATTAGTCTTAACTATTTCTTTTAAGTTTGATTTATTATGGTTTCCGTTAGCAGGGTTAGTCGAGTTGGGTCGAATCGTTAAAGTGTCGGAAATTTTTTGGTTAGTTGCGGGAGGGTTGTAAGTGGAGGGGCCATTTGTGTCAAAGGCCAAAACCCCTCATGGGTTTCGGCCCTTGCAGTAAAAGAGAGAATTACATTTGGTCCTTGTGTTATATTGTTGTGGGTGGCGTGCGTATGAAGAACAAAGAAATCCCAAACCCTAGCACCCATTCTTGTTTTTTTGGTTGTGCCGCACGCAAGGAAGTGAAAGAGAAGCAGCATTCTCTTCTGTTTTTTTTTCTTGCCGCTGTGAACCACCCACCACCACCACCAGCCGGCGCTGCTGGTTCTGCCGGCAAAGAGGAGGGTGTAGCGAAGGGAGAGAGAAGAGAAGAAAGAACACAGCGGCAGTCGTCGCCGCCGCTGCTGCTGTCGCCGGAGGGCGCCACCACCCTGGTTTCGTCGGAGATCGAGAGAGAGAGGTTTGGTTGCGGTGGTGAGACGTCGTCGTAGGTAAGTGTTCCCCCCCCCCCCCCCCACTTGTTGTTTCTTTGATGTCGCCGTGAAACCACCACCGGCGGTGGCCGCTGCCGCCGCCGACCACCACTGCCGGAGGTGGCAGTGGGTGGTGCGTGGGGTGTCCAGCCCTAGTTGTAACCCGAACCGTTAAGCCTTGAACCGTTTTTATAAATCGTGATTTTATGAAAATTCTAAGTGTGCTGTCCAGTTTTCGTGTGATCGTAACTTTTCTGTCGTAACTCCGTTTGAGCCAAAACTGGCGCCCACGGTTCAAGTTCGGGATCGGGCACGTTTTCCGTGTTTTAGCGGAAAACTGGTTCGGTCTCTAGCTGGGCGAAAAAGTGGTCGCAAGTTCGGTGTTTCGTCATTTCATGTGAAAATTTCTGGAATCTGCCTTGATCTTGCGAAAAGCATAACGTTCTGTTCGTAACTCGGTTTGGGGTGAAACCGGTGTCAAAAGTTCCCTTTTTAAGTCTAGAAACTTTTCTGTGTTTTGTGCAAAACCCAGTTCGGGACGTAGCATGGGTCAAATTGTCGTTTTATACTGAAAGGTGCTGAATTTCGCTGTTCTGAAAACTGTTTTTGTAAAATCCGTAGTAAATTGTAGAAAAATCGTTAGGAGGCGTATAATATGTCCTTGGAACCCTAACTCAGAGTACTTTCTGGTCATGAAATAATATTGGGAATTTTCTGGGTTTAAAGGGGTCGAAACAGGTCCCGAACAGACCTGTTTGGCGGGAACGAAAAGTAGTTTTAGTGACGGTTTAAGCGTGTGTCGTGTCATAGGGTCCGAGTCTCGTATTGACACGTTTTAACATGCGTTTAGGTGCTGGGAAGTGACCGTAATTGTGAAGCTTGAATTGTATTGTTAAGCTAGGCGCGCATTCGAGGTGAGTTCTCTCACTATATAGAATGGGAATTATATTTGTGTTGCTATAGTTCGAGTTGTGTTGATTATGATTGTCTGCTGATATTATTGTGGTGTGGAATATATATATTTGTGTGTATATATTGAACTGTGATTGATGTACTTTTTGATGGATGTTCCAAGAGGTATATGCGTTTGTATAATGAGCTGTGATTATATCTTCTTGAGGGTTGTTCCAAGAAGTATAAGGCCACTTCTTGATGGTTGTTCCAAGGAGTAGGTGTATTGGTATAATGTGTTGTGATTATATCTTCTTGAGGGTTGTTCCAAGAAGTATAAGGCCACTTCTTGATGGTTGTTCCAAGGAGTAGGTGTATTGGTGTAATGTGTTGTGATTATGTCTTCTTGATGGTGGTTCCAAGGAGCATAAGGATTATTATTAATCGTGTTATATTTTTCTTGATGGATGTTCCAAGAAATTTATGTGCTGGTATGTTTAAGGGTGATGCTGATATAATTGCGATTCTATGTATGGATTGAATTCACTAAGCTTCGTGCTTACCCTTTCCCAATAAACTGTGGTTTCAGGTACGGGCGGCTCCCAGGCGTGACGAGTGCACACTGGCGCGCGAGGAGAGCTGGTTGTTTTATGGTTTTAATAATTAAACGTTTATTCCGCTGGTTTTTATTATAAAGATATTAATTATGAGTTTGCAAACGAAACGTTGGTATCAATTAATGAGTTGTTATAAATGAATTATTTATTTAAAAATTCAAATTTGCTTGTAATTTTTGGGACGTTACAACTTGGTATCAGAGCACGGCTTGAGTGAATCAAACGCATTTCGGTGTGTTTGATCTCAAGTTTGCGGCTATAAAATTTTTCTTTAAAGTTGTTGGAAAATAAAAGAAAGGAAAACCCGTTTGAGAAACGGTGATCGATGGCGCAGTGTGTCCAGTCAGCCGGAGCCAAGGGAAAAGGTACAATACTTAGTGTATGTATTGCTTTCTAGATCATAGAGTATGCATGCTAGATTGCCTGTTGTGACACTATGCGGTATATGTTGAACTGCTTGCTATTAGGAATTTATGCTAATTATGATAGGTTACTAAGTGGATGCCCTCTAGGTTGTATGCAGTAAGAGATTTATAGCCTTAGAATATTTGATTTAGTTCTATTGCGCAGCTCTTGTTTGAGTCCAACCGTTCTAGGATAGAATCTTGTATTCGAATGTCTATTTATTTCGCACTGCATATATAATCGGGTATTCGCGAGGTCACTCGTTATAATTAGTAGGGATTCGGTAGTAGCAAGGGTAGTGGGATAAGAGGAAGTTCCTAGAGAGCTGGGAAGGGTGTTTATGTATGAGTACGTGTGCTAGATTGATTTCTAGAACATAGGAGTATGTATGCTAAATTGCTTGGTGCTTATTACCCTGTATTGCATGTTTGTTGCTTGCTAATAGGAGTTTATGCCAGCCTTGATAGGTTGTTAAGTGAATGCACTATAGGTCGTATGCGGTAGGAGCCGAATAGCCTTAGAATGTCGGATTTAGTTCTATTGCGCAGCTCTTGTTTGAGTCCAACCGTTGTAGGATAGGATCTTACATTCGAATGTCTATCTGGTTTGCACTGTGTGCGACTGTGCATTCGCGGGGCGACTCGTCATGACTAGTGGAAATTTCGTTGTAGCAAGGGTAGTGTTTGGGGGTGGAATTCCTAGGGAGCTAGGAAGAGTGTGTACATATGCTGATGCGGGCATATGGGTATAGTTATCGGCAAGGAGCTACTTGGACCCCTTGGAATGGAACTCGGAACGAGCGATGATAGGTGTGAATGGTAGTAGTAGAGCTCCTACTACCGGAAGCACAGGATCAATGCTCGAGTCGGGGAAGTCACGAGGAATCCAAGGAGTTGGGCGTGAGTGTTGTTGGTATGAGTTATTATGTGCTAATAACGCGTTGTATTGCCTACCCAGAATAGCCATCACAAGGAGGAACAACTATAGTAAACCTACTAGTACAGGTGTGTACTCGAAGTGTTTTGAGGTGATGATCGTTGGGGGTAGTGATGAAGGTCCTAAACTAGTAGTCGTTGAAATAGAAAGACAATTCTAATATTAGTCACTTGGAGTGACGATAGGGATGATATTTGTTGTAAGCAGATCATTTCGGACCAAGATGGAAGATTGTGCTAGGGTCATAGGCTCATAGAGCCGACTTTGATTTGAGGAAAACCCGTAAGATGATTTGATGTGATTTCCCAACTTGCCTTAAGAGGTTTAAATGTCTGGATGACAATAGTAGACCGGAGAGTTTCGGAGTAGTATGAGTCGAGACGTTGAATGCCGACTGAGTCATGCACAGAGTTTATTTTGAAAATAGGATTGCATTAACTAATTTTTGTGTTTCCAATCCTTATATGGATTGTGTTTTGGAATTTTGGGAAATGTTTAGCACACACAAGATGTCGAATTATGGTTTTGAAAGTGCATGAAACCTTTTTATAACGAGAGTTACAAACTTTGTTGGTGATTTGTTTAAAGTGAGTTTGGAATTCTAGTGTCGCTTAACTTTTCTTTCGAGAGTTTGTGTTACTAAGTATTTTATTGCAAATAGTTCAGTGTGTGGATTGATTCATGCGTGACATAAGTGGTGCATGGAGGAATTTTGGTAACATTTTATAAAGAGTTGTTTAGTGCGTTTTTTAGTCAGCTAAAGGTTTTACTGACATTTCGATGAAAATGCGATTTATCGACTTAGGGGTATGCATACTGGGGTAACCTTTGTTCCCGACGTTTTGATAAACGAGTCGTGCATGAAAATGTTTTAGTTCCTTTTTGTCGAAATGAAAGACCATTTGATCCAATGAGTGTCTTAATGTTATGAATATCATGCATTCGATTACAATGTGTTATATTTTAGAAATATAAATGCGTAGATTGTTGACATTCGGGTAATTTAGAATTACCGATCATTTTTTTTTTGGAAACTAAAAACTTTTGCTTTGGAGGAAACGAGTATTTTGAGCATTTTCGATAAATACATTTTTAAACTATAATGTTTTGACGTTATATGTCCCAAGTACGAAACTTGAGGAAGTGTTACAAGCTTGCATGTCTGCCCCCCAGTTTGAGATTTTTATGAAGTTTTAGTCGATATTTCCAATTAATAGAAGCGGATTGGTTTCTGTCTTCAAGTTTGAAGCTTACTCGAGACAGTCGTGTTTTAACAAAAATATATTTGTAAACCGTGTCATCATTTTGTGTGATTAGCTGACGCGCGAAAATTCGTGGTGAACCCTGTGTCACGTCATTTTTTATGGTTAAAAAGAAGAATTTTTAAATCAAATGTCGTGAAACTTATTTTGAATTAGATGCACACCTTTGTCGCACCCTGTTTAAGGTCAAGCGGTTACTTTAAGTGCATGTCATGAGTCAATCCATACTGGAGTCGAGGCGGTTCATTTTAAAGAAATTATTTATTACGCTTGCTTTTGTGTGAGTAAACTGAACTGCAATGGAACGATTTTCAACATGATTTTCCTATGTGGGACGAGCGTGTCCAGTTTTGCGTAACTATCGATCAGGTAATAGTAGTTTTATTACATACGATCTTTTGAGATGAAAATCCTGATGTTGAAAATATTTTGTAAATGATTTTGTAAACCATTTGGGGAAATGTGCTTTTAAGTGTCATGTGTCATTTCGGGAATTTTTTAGGGTGTGAGTCCTTTTGGAAAACTCTTTTGTTTAACCCGTGTTGAGTCTGAGACTAAGGTTGATTTCAGAGTATTGCTTGCTTAGACTTTATTTAAACGCGTTTTTGACCGACTTACGGGTCTAGCAAGCGTGGAGCATTTTGCTCGGTTTTGACTTGGAATTAGTCATGGGCTAATTGCCCGGTTTTAATGACTCAAGGTGGAGTCTTGTTGATGAATTGTTTTGTCGCACTGTTTGGCATTCATTGCACGTCGAGTATTTACGCGTTTGGGTGAGGGAGACAATCCGGAATAGGCACTTGTGGGTAGGCTGTTTTGCTCTGGATCCTTAAGCACGTTAGTCAGTCGCTGGTAGTGGTCGGTTGGGTATCTCGGGGTGAGGCCCCGGTGTTCAGGTGTTATAGCCTAGGCTTTCTAGTAGGTGCTAGGAGGATATAGTTGTGGGCACTTACCTGAGAGGTAATTCCGATGTGAGGGGCCCTGAGGCGTTACCTGAGAGGTAGGCGTCAGGGTGTATCCCCGGTTCAGATAAATTAGCTTTGTAGAGCGAGTGTGGGGGATACGTCGACGGTAGGAGGTTGGGTATTCCACGCGTGTTGGTAATGTAGGTCGGGTAGTATCGGTTAAGGGAATGACCTACGTGTGTGTTAGTTGACTTGATTGTAGGGGATATCTACTTGTGTTAGTGTCTAGGATAATACCACGCTTATGTGATTCATGGTAATCGGTTGGACCGATGTTCGGCGGGTGGCCGATGTTTGTTATTGTAATCGGTTGGACCGATGTTCGGCGGGTGGCCGATGTTTGTTATTGTAATCGGTTGGACCGATGTTCGGCGGGTGGCCGATGTTTGTTATTGTAATCGGTTGGACCGATGTTCGGCAGGGGGTCGAAGTTTTGTTAATATAAGTTATTGAAAATCTTTGGAGTCTATTAGAATTCGTAGAAGTTAATCGGCAGTTAATGGTAGAAAAGATCGGATTCGAGTATCCTGTAGGGTATACTGGTGAGCAGCTTTAGAGTGGTTAGAGCTTGAGATTTGACTCGGGATGTATGGAATATCTAAGGTTGGGGGACAACCATAGTCGCTTGGCTAGGAATGATTTCAATTGTCGGGGTGTTCTGCCAATCATAATCCCAGTGTCTTAGAAAGAGTACGTTAGTAAGAATAGTATTCAAGAAGTTTAGTAGGGGTTTCAAGTGGACTTAGGAACCTGAGGTTGAGATGAGGGAGAACTATCCGGAGCTATTCGTAGGCAGAGACTTCGAGGGCGAAGTCTAATCCAAGTGGGGGAGAGTTGTAAAGCCCGTACCCCGGTATGTAATTTATTAGTCTTAACTATTTCTTTTAAGTTTGATTTATTGTGGTTTCCGTTAGCGGGGTTAGTCGAGTTGGGTCGAATCGTTAAAGTGTCGGAAATTTTTTGGTTAGTTGCGGGAGGGTTGTAAGTGGAGGGGCCATTTGGGTCAAAGGCCAAAACCCCTCATGGGTTTCGGCCCATGCAGTAAAAGAGAGAATTACATTTGGTCCTTGTGTTATATTGTTGTGGGTGGCGTGCGTATGAAGAACAAAGAAATCCCAAACCCTAGCACCCATTCTTGTTTTTTTGGTTGTGCCGCACGCAAGGAAGTGAAAGAGAAGCAGCATTCTCTTCTGTTTTTTTTTCCTGCCGCTGTGAACCACCCACCACCACCAGCAGCCGGCGCTGCTGGTTCTGCCGGCAAAGAGGAGGGTGTAGCGAAGGGAGAGAGAAGAGAAGAAAGAACACAGCGGCAGTCGTCGCCGCCGCTGCTGCTGTCGCCGGAGGGCGCCACCACCCTGGTTTCGTCGGAGATCGAGAGAGAGAGGTTTGGTTGCGGTGGTGAGACGTCGTCGTAGGTAAGTGTTTCCCCCCCCCCCCCCCCTCTTGTTGTTTCTTTGATGTCGCCGTGAAACCACCACCGGCGGTGGCCGCTGCCGCCGCCGACCACCACTGCCGGAGGTGGCAGTGGGTGGTGCGTGGGGTGTCCAGCCCTAGTTGTAACCCGAACCGTTAAGCCTTGAACCGTTTTTATAAATCGTGATTTTATGAAAATTCTAAGTGTGTTGTCCAGTTTTCGTGTGATCGTAACTTTTCTGTCGTAACTCCGTTTGAGCCAAAACTGGCGCCCACGGTTCAAGTTCGGGATCGGGCACGTTTTCCGTGTTTTAGCAGAAAACTGGTTCGGTCTCTAGCTGGGCGAAAAAGTGGTCGCAAGTTCGGTGTTTCGTCATTTCATGTGAAAATTTCTGGAATCTGCCTTGATCTTGAGAAAAGCATAACTTTCTGCTCGTAACTCGGTTTGGGGTGAAACCGGTGTCAAAAGTTCCCTTTTTAAGTCTAGAAACGTTTCTGTGTTTTGTGCAAAACCCAGTTCGGGACGTAGCATGGGTCAAATTGTCGTTTTATACTGAAAGGTGCTGAATTTCGCTGTTCTGAAAACTGTTTTTGTAAAATCCGTAGTAAATTGTAGAAAAATCGTTAGGAGGCGTATAATATGTCCTTGGAACCCTAACTCAGAGTACTTTCTGGTCATGAAATAATATTGGGAATTTTCTGGGTTTAAAGGGGTCGAAACAGGTCCCGAACAGACCTGTTTGGCGGGAACGGAAAGTAGTTTTAGTGACGGTTTAAGCGTGTGTCGTGTCATAGGGTCCGAGTCTCGTATTGACACGTTTTAACATGCGTTTAGGTGCTGGGAAGTGACCGTAATTGTGAAGCTTGAATTGTATTGTTAAGCTAGGCGCGCATTCGAGGTGAGTTCTCTCACTATATAGAATGGGAATTATATTTGTGTTGCTATAGTTCGAGTTGTGTTGATTATGATTGTCTGCTGATATTATTGTGGTGTGGAATATATATATTTGTGTGTATATATTGAACTGTGATTGATGTACTTTTTGATGGATGTTCCAAGAGGTATATGCGTTTGTATAATGAGCTGTGATTATATCTTCTTGAGGGTTGTTCCAAGAAGTATAAGGCCACTTCTTGATGGTTGTTCCAAGGAGTAGGTGTATTGGTATAATGTGTTGTGATTATATCTTCTTGAGGGTTGTTCCAAGAAGTATAAGGCCACTTCTTGATGGTTGTTCCAAGGAGTAGGTGTATTGGTATAATGTGTTGTGATTATATCTTCTTGAGGGTTGTTCCAAGAAATATAAGGCCACTTCTTGATGGTTGTTCCAAGGAGTAGGTGTATTGGTGTAATGTGTTGTGATTATGTCTTCTTGATGGTGGTTCCAAGGAGCATAAGGATTATTATTAATCGTGTTATATTTTTCTTGATGGATGTTCCAAGAAATTTATGTGCTGGTATGTTTAAGGGTGATGCTGATATAATTGCGATTCTATGTATGGATTGAATTCACTAAGCTTCGTGCTTACCCTTTCCCAATAAACTGTGGTTTCAGGTACGGGCGGCTCCCAGGCGTGACGAGTGCACACTGGCGCGCGAGGAGAGCTGGTTGTTTTATGGGTTTAATAATTAAACGTTTATTCCGCTGGTTTTTATTATAAAGATATTAATTATGAGTTTGCAAACGAAACGTTGGTATCAATTAATGAGTTGTTATAAATGAATTGTTTATTTAAAAATTTAAATTTTCTTGTAATTTTTGGGACGTTACAGTGTTGTACTGAATGCCTATGTCGCAAGTCTTATATTCATTTTTCGCACGATGTGTATTTACTTAATGAATTTCTTCAGTTGATATTACATCTGTCCATGACATGTAATACTCAGGTTCAATAAAAAGGTAAAATTCTTACCGATTATCGCTAAAGCAAAACTTACACAACGTAACATAGGTCTATAACGACCACGACGGCTGTGAACGCCAGACCATATCGGCTGTGAACGCCAGGTCATAGGTCTTTAATGACCATATCGGCTCGGAACGCCAGAACATATGTCTCTAAACGACCATATCGGCTGTGAACGCCAGATCACAGGACCACGTCGACCGAGAACGCCAACCCGGCGACATGGACCCCTGTCTCCTCGATAGGAAAACGTTCCCTGGAAGACGGGAGCAAATATTTCCCCAGATGAGGAAACAACGTCGTCCCGTCTAGGACACCATCGGTCGATGACTAGTCCCCCTTGTCGGCAGACGCTGGGGACAACACCTTGGACACTAGCTTCGTCACTGTCGCCGGAAGCGCCGAACTCGCTGGTATCGCGTCCATCGCGCCAGAACTGCTAGATGACGCCCTCGCCTCCTTAGGCGTGACAACTCTCGACGAAACGTCAACCCTCGAAGACGGTTCCTTCAGGACTACCGTCCTTGTCTTCTTCAAAATTCCCGACCCAGCTGTCGTGGAATTCTTTCTCCTTTCCCGGCCTCGAAGGGCAAGCGCAACTTGCGTCACCTTCCTTGGCTGACCAAGTCAGTTTTCCTCTGATGATCTTAGCAAAAGTAACACGTCTCCGTAGCAACGCATTTTACTTTAGTGCGAGATCTGAAATTCCACTGGCTTTGAAATTCAGATCTCGGGGGGCTAACTGTTTGGGTAAAAAATCACACCCTCGACCGACTTGGGAAATCCCCTCGGCATGACCTATGGACATTGGTTACCCCCGACCGACAATGATAATACCCATTATTATCATATCCACGACATACGTTAAATAACCACGATAATTGACATATTAGGTCAATAGTCATATTACATCTCATGATCGCACGTCACGTGTCGCACGTCACGTATCGCACTTCGCACATCACTAATCCTACGTCACTAGTCTTATGTCGCCAGTTACGGCTCGTCGACAGTCTCCTGTCATCGGCGTTATATTGCTCTGGTCCTACGACCAAGTGGTCTTATATTTTGGCGATAGTCGTATGTTCCATAAGACCGACATCCGAGACTTAAGACGGTCGTACGATTATACTAACCGTTAACGGTCAAACATCCGTTTATTCTGTTTATCAATGCAGGTCTTGACCACGAACAAAAAAGGTAAGATACTCGTTATGAGCCATATCTTGTATTAAGATAAGGTCCCGACAAAGACACAGAAAACATCCGTCGTCCCTCCCGAAAGGTAAGTCGAAGAGTTCATCGCGACACTCAACCTCGACGTCGCCCGCTCCGCACGACCGTCGCATATAGACCATGCGACCTCAACCAAGCTAACACATAATATAACTGTTACGTTTGTTAAGTGGTTAATGCAGGAATCAAAGTCATTAATGGGCAACGGCTATAACCGACGAAGTCATTAACAAGCATTTAATCCCACATTGAAGACACCGACCGTTACAACAAGTCATCAAAGCCTTTAATGATATAGTTAAAGCTCCCGAAGACTATAAAAGATCAAGCTCAAGCCTCATTTCGGGGACATCTGCTATCGAATCCAAGATATCATCTACTGAAAGTTAACATCTGATACTGAATTCAAGAATCCTACAGCGAACTCAAGAACAACAGAAGAAAAGAAGCTTTCACTCGAAGAATCGCTCTCGACGCACGACATCCGCCCTCGACCAGCAGTTTACACCTTATTTCCACACACGACAAACACTTGTTTTACATTCCAAACACTTGTACTTTACATTTCGAAGCGTTTCCTTCACTTGTATTGTAATCTCTGTACGATCGACACCAGTACCGAAGGACATCGCCCCTGATTGGCGACCATAGTGCAGCGACGACTCCCACTGTCGTCCGCAGGTTTTTTCCTCGTTTGAGGTTTTTCCTGCGTCATCAAATCTTTTGTCCCTTTGGTGCGATTGTTGGCATTAACAGTCGTATGTTCCATAAGACCGACGTCCGAGACTTAAGACGGTCTTACGACTATACTAACTGTTAACAGTCAAACAGTTGTTTTCCTTTGTTCGTTAATACAGGTCTACGGGCATTTATGAACGACCAGTAACAAAACCAATCATCAAAGACATTCAGAGCCCGACAGCAGTTAAAAGTGTGCCATAAAGACACCATTTATGGCCAACGGCTATAACCGATGAAGCCTATTATGAGCATTCAATCCATCAATGAAGACAGCGACCGTTACAACAGCCATCAAAGCACTTAATGAGCTAATTAAAGAGCCCGAAGACTATAAATATCAAGCAAAATCCTCATTCCAAGGGGACCGAACACCAAATAATCACAAGACATACACCAAAGTATCACTGAACTCAGAAATCATACGGCGAACTCAAGAACACCCGAAGTGAAGAACTTTCTCTCAAGTGATCGCTCTCGACGTACGACATCCGCTCTCGATCAGCAGTCTACATATTGTTTCCACACACGACATACACCTGTTTTATATTTCAAACACTTGTACTTTACATTTCGAAGCATTTCCTTCATTTGTATTGTAATCTCTGTACGATCGACACCAGTACCTAAGGACATCGCCCCTGATTGGCGACCATAGTGCAGCGACGACATCCCTTGTCGTCCGCAGGTTTTTTCCTCGTTTGAGGTTTTTCCTGCGTCATCAAATTCTTTGTCTCGTTTATTTTTATCCTCGTCGCACGTTTCGTTGGGAGATTTCTTTCTTTAGTTGTTAAGTCCACATCGACCTTAAGTTGTCCCTTTGGTGCGATTTTTGGCATTAACAGTTTGGCGCCATCCGTGGGACCTCATCTAGAGAAAATCCTCAATGAACATGTACCTTACTAACGGATTCTTGGAGTTTCTTCTGTGCAGCTTTTATTATTTTTCAGGTAAATGGCAAATTATCAAGATCCCATGATTCAACTCCAATCAGAATTGAATGCGGCTCGAAGCCAGATTCAAGCCCTGAAAAAAGAAAAAAATGCTCCGTCAAAAGTATCGCATGTGTCGCATCATCCAAGGGACTCGGGGGCTCGGAATACCCTTCACAAACTGAAAAAATACCACGTTTGATTTTGAAAATCCTCGGTAAAAGGCGCTTATTGACTCCATGTTACGGTAACTGTGACATCTTACTCAAAACGACTATATACATATACTCTAAGTATATTTTCCTCGTATTATTTTCATCTAATATATGATCGTTGATTCAAGCATCAAAAGATCATTGGTCAAAACCAGCGACCACCCCTGATTTTTACATTGCAGGTTCGCAAGATCATATAAATACAGGTCTTACGATTTATATCGTGAGAAGCAAAGTCTCTACGACTTAAAACGCATATCGCAATTTATAGTCGTCTCATTTTTTCTTATGATCGCCAGTCATGGCAAACGCATGTTGCAACTTTTAGTCGTCTCACATTTTTTGTGATCACCAGTCACGACAGATACAGGTAAAAATTCTCGGTCGCCAATAAAAGCGACTTGCATATTGGAATCGCATCACTAGTCATGGCATATGTCTTCAATAAAGATGAATTGTATACTGAACATCATACTCACCAGTCATGGTAAGATGCATGTCAAAACACAAAAGTCGCCAATAAAAAATCCGAAATAAATTGGTCGTGCGATATCCGAAATTGTCCGCGACAATAGATCCTACTTCGTAAGCAACAGGACTCGACGGTTCTGTGAAGACCGCGACATCAAGCTGACAACCTCGACACCCAGGGGCAAGTGGTCAAGCGACACTTCAGCAAGAACATCAAAGCTAAAGTCTTTCAAGAAGGCGACTACGTTCCCCGCCGAGTGTTCCAAAGCACTCAAAAGCTCAATGCAGGTAAGCTTTCCACCAAATGGGAAGGTCCTTGTCATATCTCAGAAGTCATGGATAAAAAGGCCTATCGGCTTTCAACCCTCGGCAATCAAGATATCCCATGTAGTGGGAATGCAACGCACCTGAAAAGGTATTTCCCCTAAGCCTTTTTTCCTTCTTTCACATAATTTTTATCCATCATAGTGACTACTGACTTAAGCATCGGAGGGTCGTTGGCTAGCCAACGACCAACCTCTGACATTGTTTTACCGCAGGATCGCACGACATTAGTTACTAAAGTCTATTATATGACTTAAGTCTCGCAGGATCGAACGATATATAAGTCTATCGTACGATCTTAACCTCGCAAGGTCGCACGACATAAGTAATCAGGTCTATGACATGATCATTCCATCACAGGAACACATGATTCAAAGTTCATCGTATGATCAAATCACACGATCATAAGGTCTAGCGACCCCACAATCTAAGTTCTTCAACTTAGAAAAACTTCATGTTCTGAATGAATGCTGTAATCGCATGAGCTTATGTTTGCTTATACGATTCAGGAATATAAAAGTCTTATGACTTACGCTCTAGTCGTTGTATTACAATGGATGCCCAAGTCGCACGACTTCTTGTTCATTTTTGTACTTAAGGAATTTTTATAGTCGACATTACATCTATCCATGACATGTACGAATCAGGTTCAATAGAAAGGTAAACTTTTTTCCGACTATCGCTAAAGCGAAACTTATAACTAGCTAAAAATGCTAGACACAACGTATCATAGGTCTCTAGCGACCGTATCGGCTGTAAACACCAGATCATAGGTCTCTAGCGATCGTATCAGTTGTAAACGCCTAATCATAGGTCTCTAGCGATCGTATCGGCTCGAACACCAGATCATAGGTCTCTAACGACCGTATCGGCTCGAACGCCAGATCATAGGTCTTTAACGACCATATCGGCTCTAAACGCCAGATCATAAGTCTATAACGACAGTATCGGCTCGGAACGCCAGACCATTGGTCTATAACGACCATATCGGCTCTAAACGCCAGATCAAAAGTCTATAACGACCGTATCGCGCCAGAACGGCTGGATGACGCCCTAGCCTCTTTAGGCGTGACAACTCTCGACGAAATGTCAGCCCGCGAAGACGGTTCCTTCAGGACTACCGTCCTTGTCTTCTTCAAGATTCTCGACCCAGCTGTCGGGGCATTCTTTCTCCTTTCCCGGCCTCGAAGGGCAAGCACAACTTGCGTCGCCTTCTTTGGCTGACCAAGTCAGTTTTCCTCTGATAATCTTAGCAAAAGTAACATGTCTCCGTAGAAACGCATTTTACTTTAGTGCGAGATCTGAAATTCCACTGGCTTTGAAATTCAGATCTCGGGGGGGCTAACTGTTTGGGTAAAAAATCACACCCTCGACCGACTTGGGAAATCCCCTCGACACGACCCATGGACATTGATTACCCTACCCCTCGGCCGACAAAGATAATACCTATTATTATCATGTCCCCGACATACGTTAATAACCGCGATAATTGGTTATTGAAAGACATCTTGTGTCGATAGTTATTCAAGATAGTTATCTTACATCTAATAATCGCATGTCACGTGTCGCATGTTACACGTCGCACGTCGTATGGCATACATCGTTAGCGACCTGTCGCTAGTCTTATGTCACTAGTCACACGTCACCAGTCTCATGTCGCCAGTTACGACTCATCGATCTTACGTCGACAGTCTTCTGTCGACGATCTTATATCACTCTGGTCTTACGACCTGGTGGTCTCATGACCTGGTCCTACGACATCATCACCTTGGTCTTACGACCTAGTGGACTTACGACCCGGTCTTACGACCTGGTCTTGCGACATTTCTATAAGGCCATTCTTATATTAAGGTAAGGTCTTACAAGACGTTTACAATCATATACACGGTCTTATACTTTGGCGACAGTCGTATGTTCCATAAGACCGACGTTCGAGACTTAAGACGGTCTTACGACTATACTAACCGTTAACAGTCAAACAATTGTTTTCCTTTGTTCATTAATACAGGTCTACGGGCATTTATGAACGACCAGTAACAAAACCAATCATCAAAGACATTCAGAGCCCGACAGCGGTTACGAAGTGTGCCATAAAGACACCATTTATGGCCAACGGCTATAACCGATGAAGCCTATTATGAGCATTCAATCCGTCAATGAAGACAGCGACCGTTACAACAGCCATCAAAGCACTTAATGAGCTAATTAAAGAGCCCGAAGACTATAAATATCAAGCAAAATCCTCATTCCAAGGGGACCGAACACCAAATAATCACAAGACATACACCAAAGTATCACTGAACTCAGAAATCATACGGCGAACTCAAGAACACCCGAAGTGAAGAACTTTCTCTCAAGTGATCTCTCTCGACGTACGACATCCGCTCTCGATCAGCAGTCTACATATTGTTTCCACACACGACATACACCTGTTTTACATTTCAAACACTTGTACTTTACATTTCGAAGCATTTCCTTCATTTGTATTGTAATCTCTGTACGATCGACACCAGTACCTAAGGACATCGCCCCTGATTGGCGACCATAGTGCAGCGACGACATCCCTTGTCGTCCGCAGGTTTTTTCCTCGTTTGAGGTTTTTCCTGCGTCATCAAATTCTTTGTCTCGTTTATTTTTATCCTCGTCGCACGTTTCGTTGGGAGATTTCTTTCTTTAGTTGTTAAGTCCACATCGACCTTAAGTTGTCCCTTTGGTGCGATTTTTGGCATTAACAGTTTGGCGCCATCCGTGGGACCTCATCTAGAGAAAATCCTCAATGAACATGTACCTTACTAACGGATTCTTGGAGTTTCTTCTATGCAGCTTTTATTATTTTTCAGGTAAATGGCAAATTATCAAGATCCCATGATTCAACTCCAATCAGAATTGAATGCGGCTCGAAGCCAGATTCAAGCCCTGAAAAAAGAAAAAAATGCTCCGTCAAAAGTATCGCATGTGTCGCATCATCCAAGGGACTCGGGGGCTCGGAATACCCTTCACAAACTGAAAAAATACCACGTTTGATTTTGAAAATCCTCGGTAAAAGGCGCTTATTGACTCCATGTTACGGTAACTGTGACATCTTACTCAAAACGACTATATACATATACTCTAAGTATATTTTCCTCGTATTATTTTCATCTAATATATGATCGTTGATTCAAGCATCAAAAGATCATTGGTCAAAACCAGCGACCACCCCTGATTTTTACATTGCAGGTTCGCAAGATCATATAAATACAGGTCTTACGATTTATATCGTGAGAAGCAAAGTCTCTACGACTTAAAACGCGTATCGCAATTTATAGTCGTCTCATTTTTTCTTATGATCGCCAGTCATGGCAAACGCATGTTGCAACTTTTAGTCGTCTCACATTTTTTGTGATCACCAGTCACGACAGATACAGGTAAAAATTCTCGGTCGCCAATAAAAGCGACTTGCATATTGGAATCGCATCGCTAGTCATGGCATATGTCTTCAATAAAGACGAATTGTATACTGAACATCATACTCACCAGTCATGGTAAGATGCATGTCAAAACACAAAAGTCGCCAATAAGAAATCCGAAATAAATTGGTCGTGCGATATCCGAAATTGTCCGCGACAATAGATCCTACTTCGTAAGCAACAGGACTCGACGGTTCTGTGAAGACCGCGACATCAAGCTGACAACCTCGACACCCAGGGGCAAGTGGTCAAGCGACACTTCAGCAAGAACATCAAAGCTAAAGTCTTTCAAGAAGGCGACTACGTTCCCCGCCGAGTGTTCCAAAGCACTCAAAAGCTCAATGCAGGTAAGCTTTCCACCAAATGGGAAGGTCCTTGTCATATCTCAGAAGTCATGGATAAAAAGGCCTATCGGCTTTCAACCCTCGGCAATCAAGATATCCCATGTAGTGGGAATGCAACGCACCTGAAAAGGTATTTCCCCTAAGCCTTTTTTCCTTCTTTCACATAATTTTTATCCATCATAGTGACTACTGACTTAAGCATCGGAGGGTCGTTGGCTAGCCAACGACCAACCTCTGACATTGTTTTACCGCAGGATCGCACGACATTAGTTACTAAAGTCTATTATATGACTTAAGTCTCGCAGGATCGAACGATATATAAGTCTATCGTACGATCTTAACCTCGCAAGGTCGCACGACATAAGTAATCAGGTCTATGACTTGATCATTCCATCACAGGAACACATGATTCAAAGTTCATCGTATGATCAAATCACACGATCATAAGGTCTAGCGACCCCACAATCTAAGTTTTCTACTTAGAAAAACTTCATGTTCTGAATGAATGCTGTAATCGCATGAGCTTATGTTTGCTTATACGATTCAGGAATATAAAAGTCTTATGACTTACGCTCTAGTCGTTGTATTACAATGGATGCCCAAGTCGCACGACTTCTTGTTCATTTTTGTACTTAAGGAATTTTTATAGTCGACATTACATCTATCCATGACATGTACGAATCAGGTTCAGTAGAAAGGTAAACTTTTTTCCGACTATCGCTAAAGCGAAACTTACAACTAGCTAAAAATGCTAGACACAACGTATCATAGGTCTCTAGCGACCGTATCGGCTGTAAACACCAGATCATAGGTCTCTAGCGATCGTATCAGCTGTAAACGCCTAATCATAGGTCTCTAGCGATCTTATCGGCTCGAACACCGGATCATAGGTCTCTAACGACCGTATCGGCTCGAACACCAGATCATAGGTCTTTAACGACCATATCGGCTCTAAACGCCAGATCATAAGTCTATAACGACAGTATCGGCTCGGAACGCCAGATCATTGGTCTATAACGACCATATCGGCTCTAAACGCCAGATCAAAAGTCTATAACGACCGTATCGCGCCAGAACGGCTGGATGACGCCCTCGCCTCTTTAGGCGTGACAACTCTCGACGAAATGTCAGCCCGCGAAGACGGTTCCTTCAGGACTACCGTCCTTGTCTTCTTCAAGATTCTCGACCCAGCTGTCGGGGCATTATTTCTCCTTTCCCGGCCTCGAAGGGCAAGCACAACTTGCGTCGCCTTCTTTGGTTGACCAAGTCAGTTTTCCTCTGATAATCTTAGCAAAAGTAACATGTCTCCGTAGAAACGCATTTTACTTTAGTGCGAGATCTGAAATTCCACTGGCTTTGAAATTCAGATCTCGGGGGGGCTAACTGTTTGGGTAAAAAATCACACCCTCGGCCGACTTGGGAAATCCCCTCGACACGACCCATGGACATTGATTACCCTACCCCTCGGCCGACAAAGATAATACCTATTATTATCATGTCCCCGACATACGTTAATAACCGCGATAATTGGTTATTGAAAGACATCTTGTGTCGATAGTTATTCAAGATAGTCATCTTACATCTAATAACCGCACGTCACGTGTCGCATGTTACACGTCGCACGTCGTATGGCATACATCGTTAGCGACCTGTCGCTAGTCTTATGTCACTAGTCACACGTCACCAGTCTCATGTCGCCAGTTACGACTCATCGATCTTACGTCGACAGTCTTCTATCGACGATCTTATATCACTCTGGTCTTACGACCTGGTGGTCTCATGACCTGGTCCTACGACATCATCACCTTGGTCTTACGACCTAGTGGACTTACGACCCGGTCTTACGACCTGGTCTTGCGACATTTCTATAAGGCCATTATTATATTAAGGTAAGGTCTTACAAGACGTTTACAATCATATACACGGTATTATACTTTGGCGACAGTCGTATGTTCCATAAGACCGACGTCCGAGACTTAAGACGGTCTTACGACTATACTAACCGTTAACAGTCAAACAGTTGTTTTCCTTTGTTCATTAATACAGGTCTACGGGCATTTATGAACGACCAGTAACAAAACCAATCATCAAAGACATTCAGAGCCCGACAGCGGTTACGAAGTGTGCCATAAAGACACCATTTATGGCCAACGGCTATAACCGATGAAGCCTATTATGAGCATTCAATCCGTCAATGAAGACAACGACCATTACAACAGCCATCAAAGCACTTAATGAGCTAATTAAAGAGCCCGAAGACTATAAATATCAAGCAAAATCCTCATTCCAAGGGGACCGAACACCAAATAATCACAAGACACACACCAAAGTATCACTGAACTCAGAAATCATACGGCGAACTCAAGAACACCCGTAGTGAAGAACTTTCTCTCAAGTGATCGCTCTCGACGCACGACATCCGCTCTCGATCAGCAGTCTACATATTGTTTCCACACACGACATACACCTGTTTTACATTTCAAACACTTGTACTTTACATTTCGAAGCATTTCCTTCATTTGTATTGTAATCTCTGTACGATCGACACCAGTACCCAAGTACATCGCCCCTGATTGGCGACCATAGTGCAGCGACGACATCCCTTGTCGTCCACAGGTTTTTTCCTCGTTTGAGGTTTTTCCTGCGTCATCAAATTCTTTGTCTCGTTTATTTTTATCCTCGTCGCACGTTTCGTTGGGAGATTTCTTTCTTTAGTTGTTAAGTCTACATCGACCTTAAGTTGTCCCTTTGGTGCGATTTTTGGCATTAACAACTTCCTATCTCGACGTTCCCCATAGATAACCACCTCCTTCTTATCAGGCAAGACTATACGACTCAACTTCTTATTACACACTATGCTAGCGTCGTTCTCCGCTAACCAATCCATTCCTAGAACCACGTCGAACTCCCCCATTCCCATAGGGTACAAACACAAAGGAAATAAGTGGCCGTCTACGTCTATGCTACACCCCTCATAGACCTCTTTCACCCAGACTCTACTATCGTCTGCCACTTCTACCTCAAACCCAAAGTTCAACCTCTTGGGTTTCACTTGCAATTTCCGAATAAAATTTGGCGACACAAACGAGCGATTGGCGCCCGAATCAAACAATACCTTAGCAAAATTCGAGTCAATAGGGAAAGTACCTGTCACCACATCAGGCGCGTTCACCGCCTCCTCTGCAGACATGTGGAAAACCCTCGCCTTCACGCGAGCTGGCTCCACCTTTCTATCTCCATCTCTTCCTCCACCACTACTACCATAACCCCCAACATATCATCTTCTCAACTGTGGACATTCCGTATTGACGTGATCTGGCGAACCACACTGATAACATGACCTCGAACTGCGGCAGTCTCGAGCCATGTGCCCTATCTTCCCGCACTTGAAACATCCATCCTTATCTGCTAAACACTCGCCCTTATGCATCCGGTTACACTTGCTGCAAGGTTTCTCCCCTGATCTGAATCCCGCCCTCAGCTCGGGCTTAGGCACACTTGGCCTCTTAACATCGCGACTCGGCCCTTCCCACTTCCGCTTGTCTCCAACTCTCTCTGTCATCTGTCTATTCTTTTCTTTTTCGGTGAGCTCTGCAGTATCTACCGCAACCTGAAAAGTAGTTGGACCTTTCACCTACACCAACTCCCTCACGCTGCTCTTCAACCCCCATACGTATCTCTCTATGCGCCTCTCCTCAGTAGGCACATACAGTTCGGCAAACCTGGCCTTGTCAATAAACTTTGATGTGTACTTTTGGACTGACATTGTCCCTTTCTCTAATCCCATAAACTCCTCCTCGAGCTTCTTAACAGCCGCAACTGGACAGAACTGAGCTTTAAACCTCTTTGTGAATAGTTCCCAGGTAGATGTCTTTGCGATCTCCGAACCCTTACCTCTCGTCTCGATATCCCACCAGAAAATAGCATCTGCTTTCAGCATAGCCATGGCAAACAACACCTTGTCTTCCTCGGCACACTTGCTTGTGTCGAATGCTAACTCCATCTCACGTATCCACCTTAGAGCTACAACTGAATTGCGCTCTCCGCTGAAATTCGAAGGCTTACACGATGCAAACGTCTTAAAGGTACATCCCTTCACTGCCTTCGATTCACTAACCACCACTGGAGTCGATAAAGAATGATTTCCCACCATAGTCGGAGGTAGGCTAGATGCCTCAGTCCTCGTCTCGTTCTCACTTCTAGTTCGTCCCTCGGGCGTAACCTTGATCTGATTTTCTAACAACGCTTGCAAGGTCTCCTGTAATTTACCCATCTCAGCCGTAAACTTCTCCTCCGTCACAAAAGCTTGGTTCCGGTCTCCCCTCAGGCTGTCTGACTGGCTTCCTCCGCCTACCGAAGCGGTACTCTCTTGGTGCAAAGGTTCACGCACTTCGGGTGCTCCCACGCTCTTAGCTCGACGAGTGGTTGGCGTCTTTTTCTTTCCTCTGGTTGTCAGCTCGTAACGGTGGTCTGCCTCGTCCTCTTCCCCGGCCTCCGCCCCTTCCGCGAGTGGCCGCTCAACTCGGAGGGTTCACCGGTCCCTCCTCAAATATCTCCTCCACTCGAATCTCTCCTACAACAGGAGTTGTACCCACCACGGGCACAGATCTACTCCTCAAGCTTCTTTCAGACATTCTGGATTACTGGAATAAACCAAGAAAATTACTTAAGACTACTGCTCAAGAATAATAAGGCAATTTAAGCACATACATGTACCTGTAAATTCGCAATTACACTTTCCAGGTGTAATCCCGAACTTACCTTACATGATTGTCCTCGCTACCCTATTAGTCTATACTTGTGATAGTGCCCTCCTAGCGCATTCCTGATTCTCAGTTGTGATTTCTACTTCCACAGTTTAAGTCTAGGCCTGTCCGATCACCTAAATCCCTTAAACTATGGCTCTGATACCAATTGTAACAACCCAAAACTGAAATAAAGCATAGCATTCATAATAATAAAATATATCCAAAAATCTGTCTCAAAATTTTCCATTACAAGTGTCATCAAAATCTAGGTTGGCGGAATCAACCTATTCACAACTGAGAATATCAAAAAGTCTATAAATGAAGTGAAACTCTATCTCTAGAAGCATCCGTACACTAAGCCTGCTCTTTGCCCTTACCGGCGCTTCCTACACCCTGCTTACCTAAAAAGGTTTAGTTTGGAAAATGCGAGGGTTAGACCATAAGGTCTAGTGAGCTCCCTCAAGAGTTTAATAACATGCATATAAAACAGTTTGTAACTTTCAAACATAACATCTTTAATACAAAACTTTCAGATAATTTAACTCATGTAAATGGCACACTGAAGTCACTCGAAAGTGACAACGTGTCAGTCTCACACTGCCTTACTGGGTCACTCCTCCCATGGCATAAACGGGACACCCCCCCCCCCCCCCGGTAAGAGCACTGGCGGGCCACACCCCCCCCCCCCCCGACTTAGCCGATTTACATCTAACAACAATGTATGCGACAATGCTTTGAATACACCGATAGACGTGTGATAATTAAACCTCACCGCAAGTATACAATGAGATCTAATGTCGTCTTTCAAGTAATAAAATGGTATGAACCAAGTATCATCCCACAGAGATTGGAGTAAAAGTGCAATAAAAGTCTAGTAGAAGAAATGATTTCCAAGGATCAATTCGAAGATAATTTTTTTTTGGAGTTATCACAGATTATATAGAACAAATTATAAAGATAGCAAGGGTGTAAGATATTGGGGTGAAGTTTAAACATAAATTCCAGCAGATCAATGTTGTAGCAATGCTACAGCATTTGTCTCTTAACACTTAAGTTCACCATCTACTTTTCAGGATGCCCTCTCGGGTTTTCAGCACTTCACTACTGATCTAGCTGTCAATCAACCCATCTCTGGCGTTGTGTCAGAAATATCAATAGCAAAGTGAAGCCTTCCAAGTATATGGATAAACAAATCTCTTTGTTAAAATCACTCTCTCGAGCTGATTCCCATATCAGTTAAGTTGACGTGTTCTAAGTGGATCATCTCTGACTCGCACTCTACACTGTTACCATCAAAACAGATGATCAACTTATCGGGCAAAATCAACCAGAAAGAACAGAGATGACAAATCTCTTTGTCAGTAGCTCTCCCAAGCCTACTTCCTTTGTCATTCGGATTGACGTGCATATCAATGACTCATCTCTGAGACCATGGCACTTTAACACTTTCAAAGTGATCAACCGTCCTGAAGTAACTTGATCTTTTATAAAACTTAACATGAAATGGTGAACATCATTATTGAGAAACGATGCCCACTTTTCATTATGTTTAAAACTCACCCTTAAATCTCATGCCCACTTTTCATTATGTTTATACTTGAATGTAAATGACAAGAAATATAAATTACAGAAATGAAATACATAAATTAAAGACATAAATATAAATGACTAGAATGTAAAGTACAAGAATTAAAAGACAAGAATTAAAAGACTATAAGTTATTGCAGCAATGATGTACCAATGCTGCAACAACTCATAGATGATATGAAGAACATGAACAAGATGAAGAACATAAAGTAAAAATGCATAAAATTAAAGATGATACCTGTAAACCAGCTGTGGGAACTGATTCACAAAATTGTCTACTGAAATACAAAACATACTCCTCCTATTTATACTACTACGAGGAGAATGCAAAGACATAAACACACATAAAGTCTACCAACTACACTATTACAAGACACAAAAGTCATGGCCACCCATCCTTCTATGGACACTACAACAAGCTATCTAATTGTTCAAAATAAACACAAAATTGAGTTGCATTTTTCTGGTAGATGGCTGGATTCAGAAAAGTTAGGTTCCCAAAAGTCTTCTCCAACATATCTCTTCATTCCACAATACTGATCCTCAATGCTGTAGCATTGGATAGGGCTGCACTATAATTAAATTCACATTTTACCTTCCTATTTTAGTAAAAGACAGGTAAATCACAAACTTAGCTCCATGAAACAAAAAGTAAAAATAAGTAAACAAAAATGACTCAAATGTTGGGATAAATAAAATATTCTAACTCAAAGGATAAGAAAAAGACACGTTATGCATTAAATAAATAATGCATATCTCACCCTCAAATTTAAAGTGTTGTTTGTCCCCAAACAACTAAAAGACCTAAAAATAAAATGACTCAATTTTTTAAGTTTCTTGCAAGATCATGGCATTAGGTGCCCACACAATGTAATACATACCCCATGGAATTCATAGCCTTTCATAAATCTTTTATCATTCATTTAAAACCTAAATGTGTGTGTGTCATAGGCTAGCACCAATCTTCCCTTTGTTAGACTCAACACATCCTACATTTAGATTCAATAGGGCTTTTTTAGGTCACTCTTTGGCATTTCTTTTCTCACCAAGCCTTTTCTCTCAACAATTTTTTTTAAATTTTTTCACTTTGTGCTATTTTCTTGTTGACTTTCTATACCTTGCCCCTATGGGACATTTTTGGTATATTTTTGCATCATCTTTATCAGATTAAAGCTTTGCTCTTTTGAGTGATCTTTTCATGCTTTAAGGTGTAACCTTCCCACCCTCAAATTTATCTTTTACAATGTCCTCATTGTAACATTGAAGTTCATAGGTGTATAAAGGCTACGAGTGGCTATTGGAAATTGAAAAGATGGCCTAGATCATTTTCTAAATGTATATAGGGTGTGTGAGTCAAGTTGTGTCCCAAGAAGAAATTTGCTAGTTCTAACAAGAACACACAACTTAGGTAAATGGCATGATTCCAAAAAATATTAGGGCTATGAACAAAAAAAACAAGGTCTGACTTTATCTGTAATCTTGCAAAAGAAAAGAAACCTAAAAATTGTAAAAGTATCCCATACACAAAATAAAATAAAACATGGAGACTAAGGTAAGTGATTTGAACCTGCCCTACTCCATAGGAGTAGGTTGTGAACCAAGTGGTTGGAATGAATGTTTCGGCACAAGAATCCGTATTTTCTTCTTTTAACAAGGTGTTCTTCTTTTTCAACAACCGGATTTCTTGTTCACAACTTATTAAGGAATGGTGGAATTTGCTGGAGCACATCAGTATGCTCCTCAGCCCAAACGGTTCTCACAAACATAAATTGGTGTTTCTCTTTCCACTTATGTTTATACACGTTTCTCATCACGTGTTTCTCTCTTTGATCATGGCACAAGATTTTAATGGAACAAATGGGGGAACATGTCATCCCCCAAATATTTTTCCACACCACCTCACCAACAATAGAACTTGATTTTATGAAGATTCCCGAGTCCTTGAATTGATCATCACATCCCTTTTTAAAAACAACTTGAAAATTTTCTGCGCAACATTGTTGCACGAATGCTGCAGCATTCGCAACAATATGTTTTGTCTGCACATGTTCAAAGTAGGGGTTAATGACAATCTTGGCATTGTGTTGCACCTCTTCACTATTTTGAAGTGAATAGGGATTGATTAAATGCTCAGGTTCTTCCTCGTAACTCTCCATATCTTGACTATTTTCCAAAGTATTGACCTCATCCTCATCCTTACCAATACATTCAAAAATTTCAATCTCACTTGGTATAGGAATTTGGTTTTGTCTGTTAATCTCTTCAACATAAGTTGTCATGTTGGCAACATATGTTATCATACGTTGTGTATACTCATTCATACTTTGTGTGTACTCATTCAGACCTTGTGTGAAATCGTTCATTATAGTTTTAAGAGATTCGAAGTTTTCAACTTGTTCTAAAGAGGTTGTAGGGGGTAAAAATGAGTTGTTAAAGTCGTCCCCTTGAAAACTCTCAGAAAAATCAACTTGTTCCTTCCAAGATTGGTGAAAAGTATTTGCGTAAGTGTTACTCCAATCTTGGTAGGGAGGTATTGGTGATGTGAAAGTGCCATGATTTTTATTATTTAAAAACAAATTAGGATGATCCTCCCATGATTGAGTATAACCATTGAAGTGTGAGGTATCCCAATTACTATCTCCCATGAAATAATTGGAATCCGGGTTCGAAGGGCAATAATATGTGAAATGATTTCCGCCACAGAAGTCACAGAAAACAGTTTCATATGGCCCAAACGAAATATCCCATTGAATCCATATTCACAGAAAGATAAACTCAAAGATTTATTACTTGTGCACACATGGAGACGTATGACAAGCAACAAAGGTGGTAGAAAATCAATTCTTTTAAAATACTTTTATAGACTTTTAGCGTGCCAATCCCCGGCAGCGGCGCCAAAAACTTGACAGTGCTTTGAATACACCGATAGACGTGTGATAATTAAACCTCACCGCAAGTATACAATGAGATCTAATGTCGTCTTTCAAGTAATAAAATGGTAAGAACCAAGTATCGTCCCACAGAGATTGGAGTAAAAGTGCAATAAAAGTCTAATAGAAGAAATGATTTCCAAGGATCAATTCGAAGATAATATTTTTTTTTGTTTGGAGTTATCACAGATTATATAGAACAAATTATAAAGATAGCAAGGGTGTAAGATATTGGGGTGAAGTTTAAACATAAATTCCAGCAGATCAATGCTGTAGCAATGCTACAGCATTTGTCTCTTAACACTTAAGTTCACCATCTACTTTTCAGGATGCCCTCTCGGGTTTTCAGCACTTCACTACTGGTCTAGCTATCAATCAACCCATATCTGGCGTTGTGTCAGAACTATCAATAGCAAAGTGAAGCCTTCCAAGTATATGGATAAACAAATCTCTTTGTTAAAATCACTCTCTCGAGCTGATTCCCATATCAGTTAAGTTGACGTGTTCTAAGTGGATCATCTCTGACTCGCACTCTACACTGTTAACATCAAAACAGATGATCAACTTATCGGGCAAAATCAACCAGAAAGAACAGAGATGACAAATCTCTTTGTCAGTAGCTCTCTCAAGCCTACTTTCTTTGTCATTCGGATTGACGTGCATATCAATGACTCATCTCTGAGACCATGGCACTTTAACACTTTCAAAGTGATCAACCGTCCTGAAGTAACTTGATCTTTTATAAAACTTAACATGAAATGGTGAACATCATTATTGAGAAACGATGTCCACTTTTCATTATGTTTAAAACTCACCCTTTAATCTCACACCCAAGCTATTAAACTTAGCTACTCATACTTGAATGTAAATGACAAGAAATATAAATTACACAAATGAAATACATAACTTAAAGAAAGAAATATAAATGACTTGAATGTAAAGTACAAGAATTAAAAGACTATAAGTTATTGCAGCAATGTTGTACCAATACTGCAACAACTCATAGATGATATGAAGAACATGAACAAGATGAAGAACATAAAGTAAAAATGCATAAAATTAAAGATGAGACCTGCAAACCAACTGTGTGAACTGATTCACAAAATTGTCTACTGAAATACAAAGCATACCCCTCCTATTTATACTACTAAGAGGAGAAGGCAAAGACATAAACACACATAAAGTCTACCAACTACACTATTACAAGACACAAAAGTCATGCCCACCCATCCTTCGGATCTGTCTATCACTCTTGACCTTTAAATGGAATACCTGAGTACAAGGATGGGAATTATGAGCTAATCAGACTCTGAACTTCCCGGACACTACTCTGGATCTACACTGTCCGGAACCTACTTACCAGACTACCCGGGCACAACTATCCGGACGCAACTACAGTTTCCGAACAGCACGCTTTCCGGAAGCCTCTACCCGGACAACTCTAACTCCGAACTTACTATCCGGAAATGCCCGGAGGCTTTTATCCGGGAACTTTTACCCAGTTTCTCCACCATCCGGACAGCTATCCTATCCGGATAGACACCCCATCCGGACTCCCTACCGGACACTCCGTCCGAACACCTGCACAGACTTACCGGACGAAGGGTCTGTGTCATTTTTGGGAACGAAACTTGCTAACACACCCTTAATCAAAACGATTTTGCGATAACGACAATATCATAAACATTCTTACTTCTTTTCTTGCAAACCCTTTGCTACTTAACACAAAGATGATGCCTAAATCCCCCTCTAATGCACCATTTTCAATCTTTTAAGCAAAACTCTAAACACCTCAAATAAAACTACTCCAGCAACAAATCTAAAGACAAGAATTGAAATAAGAGATTATTTGATGAGATTTAATGTAGATTAGGCTCCAAACTTCCACACCTTCTTCCCAATTTGTAGATTGCAATCACTTCTTTCTTTCCCTGCTATCTCTCTAAGCCGCCAAAACAAGAGAATGAATTATACCTAGGGTTTAGTGCCCTTCTTGTGGGTTTTTATACCCTCCTCCCATAATTTCAAAACAGTCCCTAAACTTAAAATTATGCAACTTTATCCACAAAACTTATTATGTTCAAATAAAGATCTCGGTTATTACAGTTTTCGCTCCGAAAAGAACCGTTAGACTCGTATTCGAATTCCCCATCCAACAAGACCATAATATAGGATTTAATTCGAACTCCTATTTTTCATATTTTTCTTAAAAGATCGGTTCCATACTGATTCGAAATTGTACTTATCCGAAAATTACGGGTGTTACAATCCTCCCAACCTTAGGATGATTTCGTCCTCGAAATCTAGCCCCAAACACCCAAGGGTTATCGAACTCAACACTTTCCATGTTGCCTCAGTTTCCAACTGAATTTCGAATCCCTTCTTGCCAGAACTGCTATGACAACTTCATGTCGATACTCACAATCAATGACCATTTAGACCCACTACACTTATGCCCGAGTGAATGCTTAATTTACTAAGGTAGCCTCTAAATGAATGACTTCGGTCATCTCCCAACCTTAGGTGATCCATACTTCCTCATCGTCCGATCTCGACTTCCACTCAGCCCTGATCTACACGCTTTAAAGTTTCTTCTTCAACCAACCCGAGGTTTGGTTACCACCGAAACGAACAAAATCTCCAAATCCAACCGCCCCGCTGCTGAATTGACATTTGAGCCTAGCGAGCACTAATAGACCCCAAAACAGGCGGTCGTCTCCGACCCAACGATTATGCAACTCCAAGAATACATCTCATTATCAATCATCCAGTCCGCAAATTATTTTACCATTCAAGGAAGGTCATCCCACTAAGTCTACTTACCACAATCTGAACTTCTTAAAACCAATATAAGCGATACGATTGACCCTTAAGATTGGACTACAACACTCCAAATACACTGGCGGTTCATGGCCTCAAAATCCAAGTTGACACCTAACTATACCACCAGATTCAAACCACTGTAGTACTCCACACACGAGTTCCATTCGTCGAACGTCCCCCACAAAACCAATGTTATCAATATGGTGACTAAAGGGTCCTACACGTCCGTCATGCGAAAATTTACCAAGACCCAAACAAGATTGCCGACATGAACGGTCACCACCAACATTAACAGAAAATACCACGAGTCTAACCTTCCAGTTACAAAATACGCCGACTCTGCAAACAGCACTACTTGGCCTATGATACCAACACGCGTTAGAATACCCAACCGAAGTTTTATACACATTTACTTATAACCGAGGTTACTTAACCTTTCTAAGGTTCTAATGAGTTCAAGGTTTTCAAGTGAAATACTTAACAAATATGCAAATCGAAAACTTTTATAGAAATTTTCAACACAAAGGTTTTCATATCAATTTAATTGTACGCACAAAATCTACTACTATCCACTCGGTAGTTGTGCAAAAATGGACACACTCGTCCCACATATGAAAATCATATTGAAAACTATTTCATCACAATTTAAGTTATTAACAAAACGCAAAAGCATACTAAACAACTTCTTGAAATGAACCGCTACGGTTCTAGCATGGATTTACTTATGTCATGCACGTAAAGTAATTTCCTACTTTAAATAGTGTGCAACAAAAGGTTTGTACGTACATCAAAATAAGTTTAAACAACATCCGACTCCAAAAATCCTTTTTAACCATAAAACGACATGGAACAAAATTCACTAACAAAGTTTGCACGCGTCAGTTTATTCCACAAAAACGGTGAAACGATCCATAAACACACTTTGGTTAAAATATAAAATGATTTGCGGCGGGTCCAAGTTTAAAGACAGAAATCAACATGTTTTCATCCTTCTAAGATATCGACTAAAATATCGTGAAAGAGTCTCAAATTGGAATATGCATGCAAACGTGTAACACTCTCCTAGTGGTTTTCCGGAAGTAAAATTACATGCACAGGTAGTCCATACTAAATTTTCAACGTAGCATATTTCATTAAATCGAATTTCAAAATTTTCTCGTTTAGTCATATAGTGACATAGGAGTAGAACCTTTTTGACAAGACTCACACACATTAATGTATTTTCTCAAAACATAGGAAAATAGTAAGTGCTTGTAATTGGTTGACACCTAAAAGAATTTAAATCGACTCCAAACCTCGAATCATGCAAACAATGCGCATCAATGTTCCAAAAACATAAATACTCCACACAACTCTAGGTTAAGACAAATAGTTTTCCAGAACCCTCATCGCGTTGCATTTATACCAAATAATTTCCACTCGTAATACAAATCGTTAAAATATCAATGCTCAAAATTTTCTTATCAAAATCCTGAAAATACATCTTTTCTCCAAAACCAAAAAGGTTCACAATTTCCAAAATATTCATCAAGCCTAAAATTAACCAAAATCCAACGACCCACACATTCGTATTTTCAAAATGTACTGCATCGTAAGTCGTGCATAATCCCACAAAAGCAAAACATATTTTGACCAAATGACTTCCACTTATGCAATCAATTAATAAAACATCTTCAATCTTGATTTATTTATTAAAGTATCCAGAATTAGTGCTACCAAGTTATGCATACCCCTAGATCAATATGATGCACTTGCGTGAAATGAAAAATAAGATAATCAATTAATCGAAAGCGCATAAAGCAAATCATTAAGAATAACTATCGGGATGCTTTTACATGCATTACTCACGCCATGTATAAATCAGTCTGTACACTGAACAAGTTGCAACCGAATGTGCTAACAAAATCTTCAAAAGAGAAATTATGCGACACCAAAATTTCAAAAACAAAATCAATTCTTTTGGTTGTCTCACGACATAAAATAATATTTTTCAACAAAACCCGCATGAGACAAAACGCCCAATATAATCCAAAATTAACACACATAATAACTAAAGTATGCACGTTACAAAATTGCACTCACGCAACGCAAAAGGTCGTAAAACATAACTCCATAAAACTCAATGAAACTCAAAGGCATCCAATCAGTCAAATGGTGCCCAACTTTTCGCTTTAAAAAAAACAAATTTGCATAAGACCAAAAATCACGACGAAAATGTCAAAATTCTGAAAATTTCCTTTTTGTTGTAATACACTATAAACAACACTTTTCATCAAGACTCGCGTTAAATGAATTTTCCATTAAAGCTCAACATACACATAATGGAAGATAACTCTCCATCCAAACCTTAACACATGTGGAGGAGATCCAATGTTAAAGTCATAAGCCGTAGTTACTTGCCCAAAATTCTAGACAATAACAAAATATGGATATTACTGTATCCGAAAGTAACGTTGGACAATAACAAAATATAGAAAGTCCCGACCAAGTTTGCAACTCCCCGCAATAAAATAATTCCATGCATGTTCAAAACCATGATTTAAAATCTTGTGTGCGCTAAACGTTTTCCTGAGATTTTGTAACACCATCCACATGAGGTTTTGAAACACAAGAAATAACTGATGCAATTTATTTTGAAAATAAATTTTGTGCATGAATTTAGTCGGCACGCAACGCCTCAAGCCAGGCTCCTCCAAGTTCCTCCGGTCACACTTTCGTCATCCGGATGCTCATACGTCTTAAGACAAAATAAAAGTCACAACGATTCACTTTACAAATTTCCTCGAATTAAGGTCGATTCAGTAAGCCTATGGTTCTAATCCAACCATCAACTTCGACCCGAAATGGTCCACTTAATGCAATCACCATGCTTATTGCCATTCCAAATGACAGATGCTAAAATCATCAACCTCTTCTAGCGACTATTCGCTTACAAACTGCTTCACTACCCCAACGATCATCAACTCAAAGTAGTCCAAGTATGCACATATAACTAGTAGGTTCACCATAACACTGGCCAGGTGCAATTATGAACGTACCGTACACGATTAGCCTTGCTACCCTATACGTGATTCTCGTTTCTAGTTACTCCATCAACCTCAAATATCCCATCCTAAAGTGCCTAATGGTGCAAATTTCACTCTTATTCACTTAAAAAACGCTAGCTTGAGTCTAGATATCCAAAATTAACACCTAAATCTCTCAAACTTAAGCTCTGATACCAACTTGTAACACCCTCAAAATTGGAAAGAGCAACCAACTAAAATTTTCAATAATACAACTGAAAAGAATAGAATTTATCCCTATAAACCAATACTAGAAATATCTCAAATTAAGTTCTATAATGAACCTCGAATAACTCATCACCCAAGTCTTATTAGAAAGACTAAATCCATATCGGGTGTTACTTAACCCAAGTACAAGTTGCTAATCCCAAAATAGATGCAGAAGACTTCACTAAGCAAATCACTCCTCGAACACACTACTAGTACTCATCTCTTCACAATGTCGCTAGAACTATTCGCAACCTGAACCTGTTACAAATGCCGACAAATAAAAAGGTTAGGCTAACGCCTAGTGAGTTCAAGAGTTTTATCATGATTGCGTAAATCAATAAACGAGGAGGATGTATCTTGAAAACATAATTTCCCAAAAGAATTTTATGAAAATTATGTAAACAACTCATTTTCCCAACACACACAAATCTTGAGCCGAAAACTTTCATATTAAACATTTTCCAAAATAAACTTAATCCACAACTCACTCAAAATGTTCTTTGACGTTAAATATCCCAAGTAATATAAACATGGATAAAAACTCCAATATTTAAAACATCCAATAATGATGAGACATAGTGTTTTGCCAAAAAACAATGGGAAACAATTCATATAGATAAAACACGTCACCGAAAATATGGATAAAAGTATATACTCAAAAACAACACCTTTCGGTGACGGAGGAGACCCGGTTCCATCGAATGTGGCGGGCACACAAAGTTAGGTCACTTACGATGTTATTGGATTACACCTCAAGGACTCCAATGTTCCCTATTGACTACTCGCTAGTGGCCCTGAATGGCCCATCACATATAACCATGCGTTCCAATAGTCCACTCCTCGTGCACAAAGAGATAAACACCAAAATAACACATCATCCCGGAGTACAACTCATAACGGTTCCTCTCCACAAAAAGAAACGAGACATCAACAATGCTAGTTCGGCATAAGCCCGAAAGTGAGAATATCAAGACTCATCACTATTAAGTATGACTGACTTACACGCCTATGAATCCAATGCATCACAGTCTAAAACATTACATGACTCAAAACGAATGAACTAATGCATTCAAAATATGTAACATCCAAATAAGATGCAAATAAATGCGTAACACAACCAAAGCTCCATCTTGAGCTATTAAAACTGGGCAAAGGCCCGAGACTCGTTTTAGTATGATTCAAGCCTAGAAAGGCAAAACAATGATTGGCTAACTACACGAGCCCATATGGTTATATAAACCAAAACATATCTTTACTCAAATCTTTGACTCATAAAACACAATTGGCCCTCGGCCCAAATCTAAAAGATTTACAATTCACAAATGTCCATAAAATCGAGATTGACCAACTCTAACAATTCACACATTTGTATTTTCCAAAACGTACCGTATCATAGTTTGTGCATAATCAAGACAACACTAAAAGCATGTTTTTACCCAACAACCTCCATTTGTGAAAATAAGTTAAACAACTTTCAATCATGATTTACTTAACAAAGTGTCCAAAATCCCAAAAGTGGGTGTTTTATAATATTTAATAAAGTTAAAACACATAATCAAAACCCACCAAATAGCTCCACAAAGGATAGTTTTCATGTAAACACATAATCACTTTAAAAATGACATTTTGGCATGTACAACGTTTTCACAATTCAACTTGAACTCACCTTGCTAGATTTAGGCTAAATCTAGATTTCCCCCATCTTGAGCTCCTTTGGAGAAACTCGGATCTTCAAGACAAAACTTCCAAAACCTAGATCCACAAGTTTCCAACCATAAATAATCATCCCCAAATACTTATATATGTTTCCCCCATCATAAAACATCCAAAATCACCAAAATACCAAAACCCTAACTTCTTAGATGGAGAAAAATGAGAAGCTTACCTCAACCACCACAAAATACTCCTGAATCATCCAATAAACTTCAAAAATCTTTCTATATCCTTGAAGATCTCTCAAAAACGAAACCATGGCAACTTAAATCACTCAAATCGGAGTTGGGATGCAAAAGTTATGAAGGAATGAAGATTGAGGGCTAAAAATCGCGTCTTAATACACCAGACCCGCTCCCGCGGCCTACCTCGCGGCCTCAAGTCGTGTGGTAGGTCATGTGCCTCCCACTTCAGAGGTTTACGTGGCTTGGTCCGCGGCCAAAAGTCGCGCACTAGCCTGCGCGACCCTTTTTGGTCGGATACTGATTTGGCCATAACTTCTTCGTTTTAGCTTCGTTTTCGCTCCGGAAAGAACCGTGTTAGGGATAAAATCAGGTTGAATAAAAGTTCAAGGGCTTAATATGTAAAAGGTGTTTTATGGGCTTAAATGTGTAAACGGGCCATGGGCTTGGTAGTTTAGGCCCTAAGTATATAAAGCTTTGTTAGCCTTAGAAAATAGGCTAGTTATCATTAATCGTCATTGTTATTCAATCACTCGTATTGTAATTCTCTCTGATTATTGAAAGTGAATTGGATGACCAGTTGAAATCATTTTGACTATTTCTACTTGCTGATTTCTACTGTTTGTATGCACTAATCTGGAACTCACAATTGGTATCAGAGCATACGGACGATTCAATTCAAGGTGATTCAAAGCTTTCTGGTAAGATTTATTCCTTTAGTCGACTGTGTTCTTAGCCTTCAAATCTCATATTTTGATTCTGGTGAAATTACTTGTATTCGTTTATTACATTCGATTCATATCATTATTATAAACGGTTCTACAAGTTTTCGTCTCCTAATTCGATCATCTGGTCAGTTTCTAAGCAAAATCAAGTGTTTGGTGTTTGGTCTCTGTTCATATCAAAGATCAAAAAATTTCGTTAAAATCGCATTATTTTGCTTTAGAATCGATTTGGGTATTGTTATTTTGTCGTTTTTGGAAGGTTTCTAACTTTTCAGGAAGATTCCCATCAACCCTAATCGAATTCCCATCGAATTGGAAATCACAGCCGCAGTGTCCGGACACACAGTCACACTTTTCGGACAACTGCAGCAGTTTCCGGAACTTCGCTTCAACTTTCCGGGTAAGTATCTATTTCTCACAACTTTCCGGACAAAACTCATCCGGTAACCTAAAGTTTTCGGTAAATTCCATTTACCCGGACAACTCAAAGTTTCCGGTTAATTTTGTTCCAGGTAATCCATATTATCCGGTAAATCGTCCGGTAAGTCACACTATCCGGATCCATCTATCATCCGGTAAGTTTATTCATTCGGAAACCTCAGCTATCCGGTAAGTTTTTCAATTTCATTCGGAAACTTTCATTTTTTCCGGTAACTTTTTGTTATCCTGAAACTTGAGTTTATCCGGACACTATTGCTTATCCGGACACTTCTACTAATTTGAACATTTTCACACACATCTGATCCGGACACTTCCAGATCAGACACTTTTCATCCGGATTCCTATCCGGTAAGTTTTGACTATCTAGTTTCTTACTTGTTTAGCCTAGATCACTCTTAGAACCTGCGTTAGGACATCACTCTTAGTGCCTTGCGTTAGTAAACCACTTTGAATCGAACAATCGTCTGACGATCACATTAGTGCAATCATCAAAGATGTCTTCTCGATACACACTTGTTGTGGGCACCGACTCCAAGCCGCCGACCCTCTACCAGGGAGAATACAGCCAATGGCGGGATAGATTCATGATATTCATCGAGTCGAAGGATAATTTCGAGTTCATCTGGCACGCTCTATCCAATGGCCCACAACCTAAACCCATGAAGACTATATCAGCACCAGCTACAGGTGGTCCAGTTTACTATGAGGAGAAGTCATACTCGAAGATGAGCGAGGACGAAAAGGGCATGCATGATGGTGAAAAGCATGCCAAGAGGTATCTTGTTCAGGCTCTACCGAATCCGATCTACACAGCCATTGATAGCTACAAGGACACGACAAAGGGAATGTGGGATCAGGTGGAGAAAATGATGAGTGGGAGCAAAGTCGGCAACCAATTAAAGATCAACAGCTGCATCACAAAATTTGACAGCTTCAAGCAACGCACCGGCGAATCACTCTCCCAGACTTATGAACGTTTATGTCTCCTACTAAACGAGCTCCAAAAGAATAAAATCAATCGTTCAAGTACGGAGAATGCACTCAAATTCTTGAACAACCTCCTTCCTGAATGGAAAGTGTTTGCTTCTCACGTCAAACACAACCACTTGATGGAGGACGTTCCAATTCACGAACTCTATGAGATGCTTCTCCAGGACGAAGATGAAGTGATGGAGATTCTGAGCGAAAAGAAGTCTGCATCCAAGTCACCTGCTGATCCACTAGCTCTTGTTTCTTCAAAACGAGGCAAATCCTCCAGTCGTCGTTCCAAACGTGCCCAAGAGCCAAGTGAATCTGAGCCAGAATCTGTGGAAGAAGAGGACAGTGATTATGATCCTAAATTGACTGCTATGAAGAAAGCAATGGCTCTGCTCTCCAAATCCTTCCAGCAGCAGAAGTTCTTCAAGAAGCCTACATCCAATAATCAGTGCTACTCTACTTCCTCCAACAAGCGTCATGATTATCAGGATAAATACGAAGGCAAGAAGAGGGTAGATGAGCACAAGCAGCCTGATAAGAAGGAGAAGACTGAGAAAGAAGACCGCAAGCCCGAAACGAAAAAGAAAGACGAACCGGTCACCTGCTACAACTACGGGAAGCTAGGTCATTTTGCAAAGGATTGTAGGAATCCTGTTGTGAAGAACGCACATTACTACAAGGCAAAGCTCGCACTGGCATAACAAAAGGAAGCATGCGAAGCTCTATTCGTTGAAGATGACCACTGGCTGGCTCGTTCTGATGACGAAAGCGATTCTGAAGATGTCGATGCTTTGATGGGCTACCACTCTCCTCCAGAAGAACATGCAAAACTGTGTCAGGTATGTGATCCTATCTATCAAGGCTTAACCAAACAGTTTGAACCTATTGTTGCACGAACAGATTCCTATAAGGCCACCATAAATGAACAACTTCTTGAAATCAAATCATTAACTGAAAAGCTCGATGTTCAAAAACGAATAACTGAAAAGTATAAGTCCGAAAATGCTAACTTAAAGGAAAAATGTACAAATCTTTCAATAGCACCTAAGGACTTAAGGGCCAAAATATCTTAACTGGAATTCACAGCTGGATCAGTGTAAGAATGAGAACACAGAGATTGTTATCAATGCTCTTCCCTTCAAATTCAGCATAAGGAAATGGTTTCCAAAATAATAGATCTTGAAACCAAACTCCACAAGAGGGGTCAAACAGACCAGACTATTCACATGAATAAACCCAAGGAATTCACATACTTCAACAAGGAATGGGGAATTGGATACGACAACCCTCAATACTTGAAAAAAGGTATAGCTAAAACACCAATACTTTATCACTTTAATTATCTCGGTATAGCTAAGAAGCGTCCTGAATACCAAATCAAGTGGACCGGTCCTCTTGAACCAGAGAAAGAAGAGGAAACTGAGGAATACAAGCGTAAACATACCACCAAAATGCAACTTCCTTTTTGCTATGAGCCTATGAACTGGTCGTACAAGAAAAATCCAAAGAAATACCTCTTGAATGACTACTTTGATTGTTATATGGTTGCTACACTCAATGATTCCTCCAAAAAGGATGAGGCCCAAACACCTGAACCCAAATCTGAGACAGACGAGTTTAAACTCTATGTCCCACCTCTCATTTTGGAAGCAAAAATAGTCGAATTAGAGGAGTCACTCGAGAAGGAAAGATTATGTTTTCAAAAAGAAAAGCAAGCGCTCGTAACCGAACTTGAGGCACTTAAATCCGTTAAAACCGAGTCTGTATCGGATGAAGAACAGGAAATCCTTCGGATCGAAATCGATCGGCTCACATCAAAACTGTCTGCTTTGGCGACAGAAGCGATGAAGGAGCATGTGAGAAATGGTCAACTTCAAGAGAAGATTGACCTACTCCAAGAAGAAAAGACGATTTCACCCGAATCTTCCTCGGACTCATCTGACACATCCTCGTGCAAAGCTTTCATTGGCAAAAACATCTTATTTAAACGGTAAAGAGTCTCAAGATGAGTGTGTTTTAAAGAACCTGAACTCTGACTTTTTCTTAGCTTCCGCACCAGATTCACCTAAGCACACCGACACAAAGTGTTCCTCACCTCCCTCGACCAATCCAAGTCCATTGATTCCGGATATAGATTTTTCAAAATTTATGAATTCCGAGGGTAATTCTGATGAAGAGTTTGAATCGTTCCCATTCGACAAACCTCTTCCAAGTCATACTGACTTTCTTTCGCCAGTGGTAAACCGACCGGTCAACTTTCAAAAATACGAATGTTCGACAAAACCAACGACCCCGACTGTGATCAAGGTTTCTAAAACTGATTCTTGTTCTAAAAAACAATCACAGTCGAGGCAAAAGACCGGTCGATCGACAGATAAACGTCATGTCTACTCAACCTCTGCTGACCATATTGTTAATGCTGTTTCAGATAAAAATGGTCGGGCTAAATAAGACAAACCAAAGTGGGTAGGCAAGGAATCTGTCGAGAACAATGTTGCGTCAAAGTCATTTAATACTGTCTTTTATCCTAGAATGAACAAGAATGATTGTGCTTTGAATCATAAGAATGATTTTGTTGAACAAGATATTAAATTTCCGATTAAACTTTATTCTATTCAGCAATTGATTCAATTATCGCATGATTGTTTGTGTTGTTCTAGTTGTGGTTGGAATGACTTTGATGACATTAATAATTCAACGGATTGGTTTGGTTCTTATCATGTCTATAATTTTGCACCAAAACGCAAACCCTGTAAAAACAAAAAGAAACCAAATACAAAACGGGGTTCCCAATCAGAGGTTAAACCTAAACAAGAAAAGAAACCCATTTCAAAACGGGTTCCTCCTACTAAGGTTAAACCTACACCCAAGAGGAAACCTGCCTCAAAACAGGTTCCTACGACAGGCGTAAAACCTAACCCTCCAGGACCCATTTTCAAATAGGTACCTAAAGTCCGCTAATCTCGTTTTTGCAGGACGATCATGTGTGGTACTTAGATTCTGGATGCTCCAAGCACATGACCGGGAGGAGGGAGCTGCTCACGAACTACAAGGAAAAATATTGCGGAGACGTGAGATTCGGAAACGATGACAAGGCGCCGATTTTGGGCTACGACGACATTGTCTAAGATCAGATCATCATAAAGAAAGTCTCATACGTCACGGGATTGGGACACAACTTGTTCAACATCGGCCAATTCTGCGATAACGATCTCGATGTCAGATTCAAAGCCAAAAGGTGTTGCATCTGCACTGACGACGGAACCGAACTGCTGGTTGGAACGCGAAAGACCAACCTCTACACCATCGACCTCTCAGCCTTGAAGACCGATGACTCTGTCTGCCTGATGTCAAAGGCCAATTCCCAGCAAGCATAGATTTGGCACCGACGTCTCTCGCAGCTGAACTTCAAGAGTATCAACAAACTGGTGCTCGGCGGACACGTGAAAGGCATGCCCAAACTTCAATTCTTGAAGGACCGACTCTGTGGGGCATGCAAAATGGAAAAGATGAAGCGGACGACGCACAAGCCGAAGGCTGCTCCGAGCACGTCCCGGTCCCTCAAACTTATCTATATGGATTTGTGTGGACCAATGCATGTTCAAAGCATCAACAAATGAAAGTACGTCCTGGTGATGGTGGATGACTTCTCATGCTACACTTGGGTAAAGTTCCTATGTTCGAAGGACGAAACCCCGGAGCTGATTATCAACCACCTGAAGACTATCCAACTGAACCTTAGACAGCAAGTTCAAACCATCAGGACCGACAACGGGACGGAATTTAAAAATCAAACGGTGAACGAATACCTGACATCAGTCGGTATCTCGCAAACCTTTTCGACCGCACGCACTCCTCAACAAAACGGAGTGGTGGAAAGACGCAACTGTACCCTAGTCGAAGCCGCTCGCATGATGCTGTCACAGTTAAAGCTGCCTCTATTTCTATAGGCTGAAGCGGTGTCAACTGCATGCTACACGCAAAACTGCTCCATCATCAACAAGCGGTTCGAAAAGACGTCGTACGAGATCATCAACAACCGCATCCCGAACATCAAGTACTTCCACGCGTTCTGGTGCACGTGCTACATCCTCAATGACAAGGATGATGTCGGGAAATTCAGTCTGAAGGCAGACGAATGAGTTTTCATAGGATACTCCATGCAGGCTAAGGCGTATCGCGATTACAACAAACGGACCAAAACCGTTACTGAGAGTGTAAACGTGACATTCGACGAAACCGCAGATTTGGCTTCTGAACATATCAGTTCAGAACCCGGTTTAACTGGTGCGCTAGCTTCCGAACTTTAACGTTCGGGATCTGCACAAACAACAGTAAATCCAAATCATGCATCTACGTCGAATGCTCAACTTTCTGATTTAGATTTACTGTTTCAATATTTTTATGATGATATGTTTAACGCTTCTACCCCTTGTGTCTCAGTGCAACCACGAACTGAAGCTGCTCAAATTGAGAACTCGGCGAACCTCTCCGGTCCGCCGCCTTCGATGACCACTCCAACGATCACTGTGGAGACACCTCTGCCCTCAACATCAACATCCAATGATACGACCATCCCCCCGGAGGAACCAGTACAAAACCCAAAGATCGCTCCTGAAGATTCATCCTCAACTACTCTCATTGATCAACCTCTGCCTTCCCCGGAACCAGAAGTTGCTCAACCTTCGACGAATCCTCCCAAGTCTCCTCCGAGAAACCAACCTGCTACATTTGAAGCTGTACAAGACCTTCCAATTGGTGGGTACGTGGATCCGGACACCTCACACTCGACTCAGCAGCCTCTTCCACACACCACTAAATGGACAAGAGCTCATCCCCTGCACCAAATTATCGGTGATCCCTCTACTCTAGTTCAAACACGAGGCGCATCGGCCAACTTCTGCCTCTTCTCTGGATTCCTGAGTAAGATCGAGCCTACTACCGTCTCCAAAGCTTTAGAAGATCCGGACTGGATCATGGCCATGCAAGAAGAACTCAATCAATTTGAAGCCCTCAACGTATGGCGACTTATCCCACGTCCTTCTCACAAGACGGCGATCGGCACCAAATGGATCTTCAAGAACAAGAAGGACAAGGATGGCATCATCGTACGGAACAAGGCGCGTCTCGTGGCCAAGGGATACCGTCAACAAGAAGGGATAGACTATGATGACACATATGCTCTGGTGGCGAGAACCGAAGCAATACGTATGTTCCTTGCATACGTCGTGCATAAAAACTTCTCTGTCTTCCAAATGGATGTGAAGACCGCCTTCCTCAACGGAGAGATCAAGGAAGAGGTGTACGTTTCGCAACCGAACGGGTTCGTGGACGAAAAGAAGCCTAATCATGTCTACATTCTGGACAAGGCTCTCTATGGTTTGAAGCAAGCTCCACGGGCCTGGTATGATACGTTGTCTAAGTTTTTAATAAAATTGGGATTTTCAAGAGGTAAAATCGATACAACCCTATTTATTAAAAACGAAAAAGATCACATAGTGTTAGTTCAAGTGTATGTTGATGACATAATCTTTGGTTCTACTAACCCGCTGTACTGTAAGAACTTTGCCACTCTAATGGGACAATATTTTAAAATGAGTATGTTGTGTGAGATGAATTTTTTCCTCGGTCTTCAAGTTAAACAACTGTCGACCGGGATATTCATAAATCAGGCTAAGTACATCCGGGATATTCTTAAGAAATTCCAGATGGAATAGTCCTCACCAATGAAAACTCCCATGGCACCCGGTACAAAGTTACACGCCGATCCTAACGGAAAGGATGTGGACACAAAAACGTATCGGGGAATGATCGGTTCTTTAATGTGTCTAACAGCTAGTAGACCGGATATCATGTTTTCGACATTTCTTTGCGCCCGGTTTCAGTCAAAACCTAAGGAGTCTCATTTAATAGTTGTTAAACGAATATTTCGTTATTTGAGAGGTACTGCTGATCTTGGCTTGTGGTACCCGAAAAAGATAGGTTTTGAACTTTCGGCATATTCTGATGCGGACCACGCGGGCAGCATGATGGATTGGAAGAGCACATCGGGACATGTGCAGTTCTTGGGCGACAGTCTGGTGAGTTGGGCATCCAAGAAGTAGCAGTGCGTTTCTACGTCGACTGCCGATGCGAAATACGTGGTCGCCGCAAGTTGTTGTTCACAAGTCATCTGGATGTGCATGCAACTCAAGGATTACGGGTTCACATACACCAAGGTGCCCATCTACTGCGATTCGAAGAACGCCATTGCAATATCCAGCAATCCGGTCCAGCATACAAAGACAAAGCACATAGACGTTCGGTACCATTTTATCAAGGATCACGTCGAAAGAGGTACAGTCGAACTCTACTTTGTGAATACAGAACATCAGTTAGCAGACCTGTTTATCAAACCCCTGGACGAAAAACGCTTTAATTATCTTGTGTCCAGGTTAGGTTTGCTAAATCTGAATACTTGACTTGATTGTGCGCCTGTTACAAGTTCCATACATCTACGAGAAACTGTCCATTCATCATCTGTTGTTTACACCCCAGATGATTGAGTATACACTTTCTCGCATCTGTATTCTACTTGTATCGTGTACATTTTTCGGTTAAGTCTCTGTATTACTTAGGTAGATTTCGTCTCCAGGTTGAGGGGAGTGTTACACAACTGCTTTTCTAACGTTCAAAAGTTTTGTGTGTGGACATTCCAAGTGTGCTTCATTTCACTCTACGTGCACATTCCGAGGGGGGAGCAAATTTATATTTGTTCATCATTTGAGGGGGAGCGACACACAGTTTTTCTCTTTAATTGTCAAAAGTTTTTATGTGTGGTCGTCTCTCCATTGCACTCACATGCACAATCCGAGGGGGAGCAGAGAAATCCCCATGCTCAGTTCGAAGGGGAGCGAGGAATGGTTCTTTCAAAACCAAAATGATAATTTTTTTAAGAAATTTGGAAGAACAGGGGAAATTTAATCTGAAATCACAAAGTGTCCCGACGGGTTCCCGGACACCCATCTGTCCGGATAGGTTTCCGGACCGGTCAATTTCCGGACCGGATAGGTTTCCGGGTAAGACCCATCTGGAAAGTCCGACCCCTATAAATAGTATTCAGACCCTGTTAATGCCAAAAATCGCACAAAAGTACAACTTAAGGTCGATGTGGACATTTAACAACTAAAGAAACGTATCTCGAGCCAAATAACACAATCGCGAGGAAAAAGTAAAAGAGACAAGAGATTTGGTGACGTGGAAAACCCCAAAACAAGGGAAAAAACCACGGTCGACTCTGTGAGAGTCGACAGTGTACTATAGTCGCCAAACAGGGGCGAAAGTCCTTGTGTTACAGGTGATTTGTATACAACAAATTACAAATAAATGTAAATATAAACTTAGTCATGTGCAAACGACGTGGGTCGTGCGTAAATCATGCGAAATAACTTGTCGTCGTGTGGTCTGAACTGTCGTCGTCAGGTGGTTCGAACTGTCATCGTGCGATACTTGCGTGTTCGAATGCCTCATTGTATTGAGAGAAAAATATAGAAGTGAGTATAAGTAGCTCTGTCTGTTCTCCCTTTGCTCGAAGGTGGAGCAGTCTTTATATAGCTTCGGTCGGTACTGAATGTGCTTTAATTGTTGGTCTTGTAACCGTTGTCGACATTAAATGCGCTTTGATCATTGTCTTTGTAACTGCTGTCGGGCTCTAAATGGCATTGATGATTCGTCCGTTACTGGTCGTTGTGCCATAAATGCCTGTAGACCTGCATTAATGAACAAAAGAAACGGTTGTTGACCATGAATAGTTAGTGTAATCGTAAGACCATCTTAAGTTCAGGACGTCGGACTTATGGAGCATACGACCGTTGTCGAAATACAAGACCATGTATATGACTATAAATGTCTTGTAAGACCTTATCTTAGTATAGGAATGGTCTTATAAAAATGTCGTGAGACTAGGATAAAAATGTCGTAAGACCACTAGGTCGTAAGACCAAGATGATGATGTCGTAGGACCAGAGCGATATAAGACCGACGACAGGAGACTGTCGACGTAAGACCAACGAGTCGTAACTGGTGACACGTAACTGGCGACATAAGACTAGTGATGTAAGACTAATAACGTAAGACTAGTGACGTGTGACTGGCGACGGGTGACTGGCGACGGGTGACTGGCGATATGTCGCTAACGATGTATGTCGTGCGACGTGTAACATGCGACACGTGACGTGCGATCATGAGATGTAAAGACACTATCTTGAATGACTATTGACATAAGATGTCTTTTAATAATCAACTATCGTATGTCGGGGATAAGGCAATAATGGGTATTACCTTCATCGATCGGGGGTATGACTTTTGTAGGCATTAGGGTAATCGAAGTCTTTGGGTCATGTCGAAGGAATTCCCCAGGTCGGTCGAGGGTGTGATTTTTTACCCAAACAGTTAGCCCCCCGAGATTTGAATTTCAAAGCCATTTGAATTTCAGCTCGTACCAAAGTAAAATGTGTTTATACGGAGATGTGTCACTTTTATTAAGAAAATCGACTTGGTTAGCTAAAATCGTGAGTCCAGTCTATGGTGTTTAAGTAAGTTGCGACGATCGAATGATGACCTTTAATGCGCAAGATACTTGTGGTGTTCATCTGACGGTCGTAAGACGACCTTAAAACGTAAGGAACCAACGGTGATCGTAAGACGATGTTTATCAAAATGAGACGTATGGGTCAGGAGTCAATCGTAAGACGATTGGTCCGAAATAAAGCTTGGCGGCGATCATAAGATGATCGAACCAAGATAAAATTTAAGGATCTTGTGTTACAGTCGTTAAAGACTTATGTTCTGGCGTTCCGAGCCGATACGGTCGTTATAGACTTTTGATCTGGCGTTTAGAGCCGATATGGTCGTTATAGACCAAGGATCTGGCGTTCCGAGCCGATACTGTCGTTATAGACTTATGATCTGGCGTTTAGAGCCGATATGGTCGTTAAAGACCTATGATCTGGCGTTCGAGCCGATACGGTCGTTAGAGACCTATGATCTGGTGTTCGAGACGATACGGTCGCTAGAGACCTATGATTAGGCGTTTACAGCTGATACGGTCGCTAGAGACCTATGATCTGGCGTTTACAGCCGATACGGTCGCTAGAGACCTATGTTACGTTCTGTAAGTTTTGCTTTAGCGATAATCGGTAAAACAATTTACCTTTCTATTGAACCTGAGTATTATTTCGACTCATACATGTCATGGACAGATGTAATGTCAAAAAATTCATTAAGTACAAAAATGAACAATAAGTCGTGCGACTTGGGCATCCATTGTAATACCACGATTAGAACGTAAGTCATAAGACTTTTTGAATCGTATAAGCAAACATAAGTGCATGCGATCAAAGCATTCATTCAGAACATGAAGTTTTTCTAAGTTAAAGAACTTAGCTTGTAGGGTCGTTAGACCTCACAATCGTGTGATTTGATCATACGATGAATTTGAATCATGTGTTCCTGTAGTTATTCAATCGAGTTGTCTAATAAAACTGATTGTTTATACCGTACGATTTTACTGAAGTTGTATGATAGACTTAGTAACTTATGTCGTGCGACCCTGCGATAAAGCAATGTCAGAGGTTGGTCATTGGCTAGAAAACGACCCTCCGATGCTTAAGTCAGTAATCGTCGTGATGAATAAAAAATCGTATGACAGAAGGAAAAGGACTTAGAAGAAATACCTTTTCAGATGCGTTGCATTCCAGCTGCGTGGGATATCTCGACCGTCGAGGGTTTGGAGCCGATAGGCACCTTTACCCACGACTTCTGAGATACGATAAGGACCTTCCCACTTGGTGGAAAGTTTACTTGCATTAAGCTCTTGAGTGCTTTGGAACATCCGTCGGAGGACGTAGTCGCCTTCTTGAAAGACTCTTGCTTGTGATTATACGGTTAATCTTGTGACTGTCCTTTATTGGCAATCCTGAGATTAAAATATGCGAGTCGCACTTATTGGCGACCTTTGCGTTTTGACATGCGTCTTACCATGACTGATGATTGTGAAATTCAATGTACAAGTCATCTTTATTGACGACATATGTCATGACTAGCGATCATGAGATTTCAATATGCGAGTCGCTTTTATTGGCGACCGAGAATTTTTACCTGTGTTTCTCGTGACGGGTGATCACAAAAAATGTGGGTCGTCTTTTATTGACGACTATAAATCGCAACCTGCGTTTGCCATCGCTGGCGATCATGAGAAAAAATGCGAGTCGTCTTTTATTGACGACTATAATTTGCAACATGCGCTTGCCATCACTGGCGATCATAAGAAAAAATGTGAATCGTCCTTTATTGACGACTATAAATCGCAACCTGCGCTTTTTTAAGTCGTAGAGACTTTGGTTTCTCACGATGTAAATCGTAAGACCTGTGTTCATATGATCTTGCGAGCCTGTAATGTAAAATCGGGGGTGTTCGTTGGTTTTGACCAATGATCTTTTGATGGTTGAATCAACGATCATATATTAGATCAAAATAATTAACGAGGAGAATATACTTTAGGGTATATATATATAGAGTTGTTCTAAATGGGACGTCACAGTTACCGTAACATGGAGTCGATAAGCGCCTTTTTTCCGAGGACTTTTGAAATCGAATGTGGTATTTTTTTCCAGTTTGTGAAGGGTGTTCCGAGCCCCGAGTCCTTTGGATGATGCGATACTTTGACGGAGCATTTTTATCATGGCTTGAATCTGGCTACGAGCCGCATTCAATTCCGATTGAAGTTGAATCAGGGGATCTTGATAATTTGCCATGTACCTGAAAGACTTTACAAGATCGTTAGAGCGATATATGTGTTGGCTTGAGATTTTCTCTAGATGGGGTCCCACGGATGGCGCCAAAATGTTAATGCCAAAAATCGCACAAAAGTACAACTTAAGGTCGATGTGGACATTTAACAACTAAAGATACGTATCTCGAGCCAAATAACACAATCGCGAGGAAAAAGTAAAAGAGACAAGAGATTTGGTGACGCGGAAACCCCAAAACGAGGGGAAAACCGCGGTCGACTCTGTGAGAGTCGACAGTGCACTATAGTCGCCAAACAGGGGCGAAAGTCCTTGTGTTACAGATGATTTGTATACAACAGATTACAAATAAATGTAAATATAAACTTAGTCGTGTGCAAACGACGTGGGTCGTGCGTAAATCGTGTGAATTAACTTGTCGTCGTGTGGTCTGAACTATCGTCGCCAGGTGGTTCGAACTGTCGTCGTGCGATACTTGCGTGTTCGAATGCCTCGTTGTATTGAGAGAAAAACATAGAAGTGAGTATAAGTAGCTCTGTCTGTTCTCTCTTTGCTCGAAGGTGGAGCAGTCTTTATATAGCTTCGGTCGGTACTGAATGTGCTTTAATTGTTGGTCTTGTAACCGCTGTCGACATTAAATGCGCTTTGATGATTGTCTTTGTAACTGCTGTCGGGCTCTAAATGGCATTGATGATTCGTCCGTTACTGGTCGTTGTGTCATAAATGCCTGTAGACCTGCATTAATGAACAAAAGAAACGGTTGTTGACCATGAATGGTTAGTGTAATCGTAAGACCATCTTAAGTTCAGGACGTCGGTCTTATGGAGCATACGACCGTTGTCGAAATACAAGACCATGTATATGACTATAAATGTCTTGTAAGACCTTATCTTAGTATAGGAATTGTCTTATAAAAATGTCGTGAGACTAGGATAAAAATGTCGTAAGACCACTAGGTCGTAAGACCAAGATGATGATGTCGTAGGACCAGAGCGATATAAGACCGACGACAGGAGACTGTCGACGTAAGAACAACGAGTTGTAACTAGCGACACGTAACTGGCGACATAAAACTAGTGACGTAAGACTAATAACGTAAGACTAGTGACGCGTGACTGGCGACGGGTGACTGGCGATATGTCGCTAACGATGTATGTTGTGCGACGTGTAACATGCGACACATGACGTGCGATCATGAGATGTAAAGACACTATCTTGAATGACTATTGACATAAGATGTCTTTTAATAATCAACTATCGTATGTCGGGGATAAGGAAATAATGGGTATTACCTTCATCGATCGGGGGTATGACTTTTGTAGGCATTAGGGTAATCGAAGTCCATGGGTCATGTCGAAGGAATTCCCCAGGTCGGTCGAGGATGTGATTTTTTACCCAAACAGTTAGCCCCCCGAGATTTGAATTTCAAAGCCATTTGAATTTCAGATCTCGTACCAAAGTAAAATGTGTTTATACGGAGATGTGTCACTTTTATTAAGAAAATCGACTTGGTTAGCTAAAATCGTGAGTCCAGTCTATGGTGTTTAAGTAAGTTGCGACGATCGAATGATGACCTTTAATGCGCAAGATACTTGTGGTGTTCATCTGACGGTCGTAAGACGACCTTAAAACGTAAGGAACCAACGGTGATCGTAAGACGATGTTTATCAAAATGAGACGTATGGGTCAGGAGTCAATCGTAAGACGATTGGTCCGAAATAAAGCTTGGCGGCGATCATAAGATGATCGAACCAAGATAAAATTTAAGGATCTTGTGTTACAGTCGTTAAAGACTTATGTTCTGGCGTTCCGAGCCGATACGGTCGTTATAGACTTTTGATCTGGCGTTTAGAGCCGATATGGTCGTTATAGACCAATGATCTGGCGTTCCGAGCCGATACTGTCGTTATAGACTTATGATCTGGCGTTTAGAGCCGATATGGTCGTTAAAGACCAATGATCTGGCGTTCGAGCCGATACGGTCGTTAGAGACCTATGATCTGGTGTTCGAGCCGATACGGTCGCTAGAGACCTATGATTAGGCGTTTACAGCTGATACGGTCGCTAGAGACCTATGATCTGGCGTTTACAGCCGATACGGTCGCTAGAGACCTATGTTACGTTCTGTAAGTTTTGCTTTAGCGATAATCGGTAAAAAACTTTACCTTTCTATTGAACCTGAGTATTATTTCGACTCATACATGTCATGGACAGATGTAATGTCAAAAAATTCATTAAGTACAAAAATGAACAATAAGTCGTGCGACTTGGGCATCCATTGTAATACCACGATTAGAACGTAAGTCATAAGACTTTTTGAATCGTATAAGCAAACATAAGTGCATGCGATCAAAGCATTCATTCAGAACATGAAGTTTTTCTAAGTTAAAGAACTTAGCTTGTAGGGTCGTTAGACCTCACAATCGTGTGATTTGATCATACGATGAATTTGAATCATGTGTTCCTGTAGTTATTCAATCGAGTTGTCTAATAAAACTGATTGTTTATACCGTACGATTTTACTGAAGTCGTATGATAGACTTAGTAACTTATGTCGTGCGACCCTGCGATAAAGCAATGTCAGAGGTTGGTCATTGGCTAGAAAACGACCCTCCGATGCTTAAGTCAGTAATCGTCGTGATGAATAAAAAATCGTATGAAAGAAGGAAAAGGACTTAGAAGAAATACCTTTTCAGATGCGTTGCATTCCAGCTGCGTGGGATATCTCGACCGTCGAGGGTTTGGAGCCGATAGGCACCTTTACCCACGACTTCTGAGATACGATAAGGACCTTCCCACTTGGTGGAAAGTTTACTTGCATTAAGCTCTTGAGTGCTTTGGAACATCCGTCGGAGGACGTAGTCGCCTTCTTGAAAGACTCTTGCTTGTGATTATACGGTTAATCTTGTGACTGTCCTTTATTGGCAATCCTGAGATTAAAATATGCGAGTCGCACTTATTGGTGACCTTTGCGTTTTGACATGCGTCTTACCATGACTGATGATTGTGAAATTCAATGTACAAGTCATCTTTATTGACGACATTGTCATGACTAGCGATCATGAGATTTCAATATGCGAGTCGCTTTTATTGGCGACCGAGAATTTTTACCTGTGTTTCTCGTGACGGGTGATCACAAAAAATGTGGGTCGTCTTTTATTGACGACTATAAATCGCAACCTGCGTTTGCCATCGCTGGCGATCATGAGAAAAAATGCGAGTCGTCTTTTATTGACGACTATAATTTGCAACATGCGCTTGCCATCACTGACGATCATTAGAAAAAATGTGAATCGTCCTTTATTGACGACTATAAATCGCAACCTGCGCTTTTTTAAGTCGTAGAGACTTTGGTTTCTCACGATGTAAATCGTAAGACCTGTGTTCATATGATCTTGCGAGCCTGTAATGTAAAATCGGGGGTGGTCGTTGGTTTTGACCAATGATCTTTTGATGGTTGAATCAACGATCATATATTAGATCAAAATAATTAACGAGGAGAATATACTTTAGGGTATATATATATAGAGTTGTTCTAAATGGGACGTCACAGTTACCGTAACATGGAGTCGATAAGCGCCTTTTTTCCGAGGACTTTTGAAATCGAATGTGGTATTTTTTTCCAGTTTGTGAAGGGTGTTCCGAGCCCCGAGTCCTTTGGATGATGCGATACTTTGACGGAGCATTTTTTATCATGGCTTGAATCTGGCTACGAGCCGCATTCAATTCCGATTGAAGTTGAATCAGGGGATCTTGATAATTTGCCATGTACCTGAAAGACATTACAAGATCGTTAGAGCGATATATGTGTTGGCTTGAGATTTTCTCTAGATGGGGTCCCACGGATGGCGCCAAAATGTTAATGCCAAAAATCGCACAAAAGTACAACTTAAGGTCGATGTGGACATTTAACAACTAAAGATACGTATCTCGAGCCAAATAACACAATCGCGAGGAAAAAGTAAAAGAGACAAGAGATTTGGTGACGCGGAAACCCCAAAACGAGGGGAAAACCGCGGTCGACTCTGTGAGAGTCGACAGTGCACTATAGTCGCCAAACAGGGGCGAAAGTCCTTGTGTTACAGATGATTTGTATACAACAGATTACAAATAAATGTAAATATAAACTTAGTCGTGTGCAAACGACGTGGGTCGTGCGTAAATCGTGTGAATTAACTTGTCGTCGTGTGGTCTGAACTATCGTCGCCAGGTGGTTCGAACTGTCGTCATGCGATACTTGCGTGTTCGAATGCCTCGTTGTATTGAGAGAAAAACATAAAAGTGAGTTTAAGTAGCTCTGTCTGTTCTCCCTTTGCTCGAAGGTGGAGCAGTCTTTATATAGCTTCGGTCGGTACTGAATGTGCTTTAATTGTTGGTCTTGTAACCGTTGTCGACATTAAATGCGCTTTGATCATTGTCTTTGTAACTGTTGTCGGGCTCTAAATGGCATTGATGATTCGTCCGTTACTGGTCGTTGTGCCATAAATGCCTGTAGACCTGCATTAATGAACAAAAGAAACGGTTGTTGACCATGAATGGTTAGTGTAATCGTAAGACCATCTTAAGTTCAGGACGTCGGTCTTATGGAGCATACGACCGTTGTCGAAATACAAGACCATGTATATGACTATAAATGTCTTGTAAGACCTTATCTTAGTATAGGAATTGTCTTATAAAAATGTCGTGAGACTAGGATAAAAATGTCGTAAGACCACTAGGTCGTAAGACCAAGATGATGATGTCGTAGGACCAGAGCGATATAAGACCGACGACAGGAGACTGTCGACGTAAGAACAACGAGTCGTAACTTGCGACACGTAACTGGCGACATAAGACTAGTGACGTAAGACTAATAACGTAAGACTGGCGACGGGTGACTGGCGATATGTCGCTAACGATGTATGTTGTGCGACGTGTAACATGCGACACGTGACGTGCGATCATGAGATGTAAAGACACTATCTTGAATGACTATTGACATAAGATGTCTTTTAATAATCAACTATCGTATGTCGGGGATAAGGCAATAATGGGTATTACCTTCATCGATCGGGGGTATGACTTTTGTAGGCATTAGGGTAATCGAAGTCCATGGGTCATGTCGAAAGAATTCCCCAGGTCGGTCGAGGATGTGATTTTTTACCCAAACAGTTAGCCCCCCGAGATTTGAATTTCAAAGCCATTTGAATTTCAGATCTCGTACCAAAGTAAAATGTGTTTATACGGAGACCCTTCCCTATTCATTATATCCGGATTCTCGCAAAACCCACAAAACCCCTCGTCTTTTACTCTCTCACTCGGAAACCATCTCATCACAATCATTTTCGCTCGATTTCGACTACGCTCTACAGGTATGTCTATCCTCGATCACTATTGATGTTATTGATCACTCACACACACGTATCCACGGTCCAATCGACTCTCTTATTCCTCCAGACGGGTTTTCGAAACCCCATTTTCCCAACACCAAGCATTCGGGTCATTTCAGTGTGTTTTAGATCATTTTAAATACTCTTGTATGCTACTATACTAGCGTCGACACTATTAGAATGCTTAGATACATGTTTGAGGTTGAATTTGGTCCATATTGAACATACTGGATGTCGTCCGGATAGTTTTCAAACTATCCAGACACATTCAAATCATACGGAAACCACCATAGTTTGAGATATTTTATCCGGACACATGCTACATCCGGTAACCCTAGTTGTCCAGAAACCTAAGGGTTTCCGGTAAGTTCAACTATCTGAATCGTGCTTGGTGTCCGGTAACCATTGTGTATCCGGTAACCATTGTGTATCTGGAAACCTTTCTATCCGGTAACTAATACCTTATCCGGAAACCCCGATTTGTCCGGATCACTTCTTTTATCCGGAAACCTCTGACATGTCCGGAAACCTTGGTTTGCCCGGATACCTTTATCCGGAAACCTTGGTTTGTCCGGAAACTTTTATTTCCATTTGATTTTGTCCAGACACTTCCAATTCCAACAGTCCAGTACCCTGTTTTCTCACTGCCAGTTCTCAATCTGTTCCAGATTGAGCCGAAATCTCGCAAAGGTACGCACTGACTGTACTTAGTGTATTTCAGGTATAAATGGCGGATCAAGAACAACAACAACCACAAGAGCAAATTCCTCCTCAAGAGGAATTCCATGACGAGGCAGCTGACAATGCTCTGGTCCAACCAGACCATGGCATTGAAATCGAGGCCAACAACCATCAACTGGACGCGCCAATTTCGACCACAACACCGTATGGTCGTGGACATTCTTCTCGGTCACCCTCTCCGCGAGGTGCTCAACGCAACGGCTGACGTCCATGTGCCATACATCTATCAAGTATGGCTCTCATCTCAAGTCGTCCCGGCTGCCAACTCTCAAACGATCACGACGCGGATTGACAATCACCCATTCACGCTCACACCTTAGTCGTTCCGCCGTCTGCTATCTTTACCTGAAGCCACCGCCAGCGGTCACCAAGCCTACGACCCCGCGGTCAATGAG